>JAQIVZ010000791.1:0-49500 GCA_034700945.1 Arrhopalites spinosus | reverse complement strand
AACTTAAAGTGATCTGACTTGTAGTTTTCGAATGGCACTGCTTTAACTTTTTTGATTTACTTATGGCCACCCCTTTAATACACTTGCGCTGTTATACTAATATACTAATAGTGTTTAGTTAATGTATTATAAACGAAGTGAGAGTCTGTACTAATGAAAGCTAAATCTTTTCCACTTCTAATTGAATTAGTTTCAAAAAAATTTTACACGTTATTTATTTTTTGTTTAAAGTGTGTGGAGCATTTATTTGTATGGAATAATCTGGGTAAAAAGTTTATCAAAAAGTGTCATGATTTCAGTTTGAAGTACTACTCTTTTTTTACATATCTGAGTATTATAAATTGTGAATCATTTTATGATATTTTTCCGAGTTTCGGGTGATTAACATTTGGACAATAGTTGATACACTTTAGATTTCTTGAAATCATTTAAATGGATTTTATTTGTACATACAAACTGTTGTAGTTTTTATTATCATTTGACTTGGTTTTTTTTACATAAACTTTATTATGATAATATTATTAAATGATGAACATTTGGCTAGACTCTTTTTCTCTTTATTCTACCCGTTGAAATTGAAATTTAACAGATGGATGAATATTGAATATATTCATTATTCAACTCTGTTATCATTTTTATCACTAATTTTTGTACTTGTAGTTTTTTTCTAGTGACAAAAGAAATGAGAGAGTTAATTGAACGAATTGTGTATATTATTTTAAATGTGAATGAGATTCACATTGATTAAATTGTTGTCGTATTTCTAATTGTATATTTTACGACCAAGTGCTGATGACCTAACATTGAATTTTTATCTACAAGGATATTCTACTGCATGAGAAAACTCCATTGACGACTGTACACATACTAGTTGTGTACGTGCGTTTTTAACAGTTGTTTTATTTTGACTTAAAGCTGATACTCTTTTCTATTAAAATCCCTACATGGGTACAATTACTACGGATACATAATATTTCTAGCTTTGATTTTGACTTGAGATTTTAAACTTTAGTTTTGTATTTAAGAATTGAACTAAATGTTTAGACAGTAGTGTGGATCATAATTCATACAATAAATGGAGTTGACTATTTATCATTTATGATGGGTACATATGACTATGAGAGGGAGAGTGCTTATGTTGGATTTTGTACAAACTTTAAAGATGGCTTATGTAAGCCAATGATTATATTGCACAATGACAAATGATATTACATCTCACTTCTCTCTCTCTCTGTGTTTAGAATTCATATTTTATAGATACGGTTGAATTTGGAAGCACTTGAGAGAGATGTATACTTTGTATGACATCATGACATTATTGATGATGAAATACAAACACAAAGAGGTAATCTTTACTCATTAGTTTTTGCAAAATCCTCCTCATCTTCATTTAATGCACATTTTCTCCATTGCAGTCGTCTCAACTTGTGAAAAAATTGTAGGGCTGGAGCTGGAATGGAAAGTAACTTTTCATGTGGAGATATACTTGTGTACAATATCAATTATTTTTATCGTGGAAAGTAATTTACCACAATTAATTTGAATATTTGCAAGCTGATTTTCTTGTATTATGTCATGAATTCCAAGTTGTGCCTTTTAATATTGATAATTGCTCGGTAATTTTAATGACAGTTTAAGAATTAAGTTCAACTTTCTTCAGAGTTCCATTGAAGGATAAAATGAAGTACTAGTTAAAAGTTAAAATAGTTTTTATTTAAAGAGAAATACTGATGCGGCATTTAAGAGAGCAGTTGACAGCGTTTAAATATGAGTTCACAATCACCAAAGTCCAAAGTAAATTGACAGTGCATCAGACAGACAGAGAGATGGTGATGAAGTTATTGGAACTTGTTTCTCTGACTCAAGTTAAATATAGCAAAGAAGAAACCATTCTCCTTAGTTGATGAACTGTGTGTGATGAACCGATATTAGTTCTTTTTTTTATTATTAAAAGTAAAAAGATGAATGTTTCGTTTTATTGAAATGATGGAAAGCGTTGCGGAAGGCATTCTCCTATGCATTAGTATTTCTATCGTGTGTTTAAATTTAAAAAGTATGTAGGAATATATATTTGTATGAGATATAAATTAATATTTTAAAAGTATTCTACTAACTAAAAGAGATGCGAGATACTGGAGCAATGAAAAAGTCAAGGCATTGAATTCGTCAACCTACAAAATCCCAGACATGACGTTTAACCTTTCGTATCTCTTTTTTAGAAAGATGAACAAGAAGAGAAGAAAAAAAGCTCAGCTAAAAGCACAAGTTATAAAATTTTCAATCAATTCGAAACTGTATTAAACTACTATTGAATATATGAGCATTAAATAGAATTTTTGGTTTATATTTATTTAAACCAAAGGGATGTACACATTGTATTTAATAAAAAAAAAATTAAATTTATCATTTAATTAAATTTAAAACTTTTTCTATGAATAAAAGCGGATGTAGGGAAGACGATGACATAACTTAAGTTAAATCCATAAAATGTGTTTTGAGTACATTTGTTAAATGTAAAAGTTGTGACGAGTATTTATTTTTTTGTGTGTGTGAGAATACAAGGTTTGTTCATACATTATGGATGGGGATACACACACACGTAGGTAGTAGAACTAGAAGATGGGGAACGTTAGAAATGTGGAAGATGTGTTTTGGGATTCCTCTCTCTCCATGAAAGATTATTTCAAGTATTTAAAGTATTTGGTTTTACTATAAAGTAAACTATTAGACTGTATAGTGTGTGTGCATGGTATGGAAATGCATCTCTGGTGTGTTGAGACGGGATCTTCCTCTATCTCCAGTAGAGATTCTGTACCCATGTAGAATTCAAGTGACTTGTGCATGGAGCAAGTCTCTTCAACTATTTTGTATGCATGATACATAGGGATGAAGTCAAATACAGACATTGCTTCATAAATTGAAATCTTTTTTTCTTTTTTGATAATAAAAAAAGAAGAAGATTTTTCCTTGCTTCTTCAATTCTCTTCTTTTCTTGACTTCACTTTTATGTTCACCTATGTCCCATACACTATGGAGATGATGTTTGACATGAAGAGGGGCTAAAAGATTTTTTTTAGAGTTTAAAATGTAATAATTAATTGAGTTGAATGACCTTCAGGGTCAACGTTTGAAATGTGTGTAGTCCGTAATTTCCGATGTCATGCCGTATAGTTATGTATGATCATGCTCTTCTTATCTAACCACAGTTTGGCCACCATTTGATTGAGTGTAGTGATGCCAGAATAAATGCTCCACTTTTTTTTATGTGTCTTCCTTATTAAATGTGACCAAGCGTCTTGCCTCAAGTTAATGTTTGAAAATCAAGGACAGTGTCAATGGTTTTGTAGGAAAGAAAGTTTTGACTGGAAATATGATTCTAAATGTAGAGACAGAGACATTAAATTTTTATAAATTATTTTCTAATAGTTAAGAAGGAGTTAAAACGATTTTAAATGTAATTTAAAGGTAGTGAGAGTATCTGTTATTGGTTGACTGTTTTCTTGTAGACTCTCTTTGTTTCCAAATAATGGAAGGGAATAAATAATGCGTGTTTTCTTATTGTCAAAGTTAATGATGTGTTGGATATTTAGTAGTGTTTTTGTTTATCTTGTAATTTTGAAAGGAAGAGAAAGAATACAAAATCTCACTTTTGTTTTCTCTTGTCATATCAAAAATGTATGTAATTTTACATATGCCTGGATAAATGTACATTACATTCCAATCAGTCAATGAATTTTCTTTGTTATTATCGTTTCCACTTTTATTGTTATTGGGAGACGATTCTTTTTATTGTGGTTTTATTTTTATTACCTTGGTCTGCTACCAGCAGACTTGTTTCTACAAGTATGGTGTACTTTTGTCTGTGTTATACAATTTTTCGGTAACACATAATCAATACATAATACGTACGTCTATGTAGGGGGTACCTGTCATTGATTAATATTTAATACACTGAAACTTTTTTTCTTGCTGTTTTAGAAGTATAGAGTGAAAGAGGGTGACAATATTTTAATTGTATGAGAGAGTGGCCTAAATAAAATTTTAATGAAATGGAAGATTATAATTTAATTACTAAATTACTTGAAGTATAAGAAACTTATGTTCTGAATTAAACATTTACATAGAACCTCGACAAAGATTCCTCAATCCAGAATTCAGGAGACTTGATCGATATATATCACACAGACGACACAGGGATTAAAAATTATATGGATGGTGGTTGATTTTGATGATTCTATTCTTCGTTGAGAGTTTTGTTTAAATGAATTATTTTGTTGTTAAATGTTTGGATATTGCCTCAATTTTGAATGGGATGAGGCAGGCAGCGGTCAATTAAATAATATGGAAAAAGGTTGAGGGATCAAGGTATGTTGGATCATTTAAAAGTTTTTCATTGTACATTGCACATGCTTCTGTAGTATAACTTGTTCTTCTTGTGCAATTACGACAAGTTAACACTTGACGTATTTATTATCTGTTTTGCGTGTGTACTGAGTTACTGACTGACTGTGTGTGTCTACGTACATTTATTCAGCCATGTGAACAATTTTTAAAGATAAAGCAAGGTCATGCGGAATATGTATATTTAAAGCTTGCTTGCAAAAAAAGATTCTGAATCTACATTATATTAAATGTGGTGTTGAGCTCTCGTTATATTGTACATGGTATGTACATGTCTATTTTTGAGTTTGATCAGGACCACGCTTTGTGTAGTATATATAGATGTTAAAAAATAGTCCACCAATCATATAGTATCAAACTCGGAACTTTTTTGTTATCGAGTAAAACTGATTTAACTTTAGTCTCTCTCTCTCTCACTCTCTAGTGGGTGAATTTAATTTCATTTATGCATGTAATTTAAATTTTATGCTGCAAATAATTGTATAGAATATAATCAATGTGGTTGGTAACTTTAACCAAAATGGACAATATCATGTAATATTAAGTTTAATTTAACTCTACACCTTCATTACACGTTACCGCATATCTTTTAACATATAAATTTCTTTGGTCATGGACTAGTCATGGACGTGATAAATGTTGAGAATTTGCCAATTTCTTTGTCTACAAATTACAATTAAATACTTCGGGTACGTCTGAGTAGTTAAAGTAAACGTTAGGTAACGTATTATTTCTATTTTGTGCCCAGTAAAATTGAGACGTAAATATAACACGCAAAAGTAATTAGAGGAACAGTCAATTTTAAAAAGATTGTGACCCTCTTTCATGGTCTTTTTTAAAAATTGTGATTGACTGACGGGCCATGGCACATGGCATATTAATTACTGTCGTATGTGTCACAAATATGAAAAAAAAACAAATTTAATTTATTTAGACCAAAGTTGTTGAAAACATGTTTTTTTTGACAATTTTGAAATTTGCTTTCTCCGTTTCTGTACACGTGCCTCTGATTATTTTCTCTTGTATTATGTAAAAGAAAAGGTTGTCACGTTGTGGAGTCTATTTTTGACCATAGTTGTAGTAAAAAGTGAGTAGGTGAATATATGTATTAGCTTAGTTAGTTATTAACAACAAGTTGTTAAGATGAAAATGTTGACGCTCACTTGATTGAAGTAACAAGTGAAAATGGATGATGGTGAATTGATCGAGGTATTATTTATTTTGTGTGTTGGTAGAAAATGTTTTTTTTGAGAGAGAATCCTAAAAGTTTTTGGACAATCAATACATTGCTTACGTTGGTTGTCATATTTTTCATACATTGTTATATGAAAAAAAAGAAGTTGAACACGTTTGTTGTACGTGATAGATAGGTACACTGAGTCCTTAAGTGGTACACGGGTTGATTGAATGTTCAAAACTAAATTACAATTCATGGAATGGACAACTGACGGGCTTTGTAGTTCAGAGTTCATCATGAGGGAACTATGGAACCGCAAATAAATTGTCGGTGAGTCGGAGAATATTATGAAAGAGTTAAATACATTGCTAGTGGGTAGGTAAAATACAGGACGTCTACACTTCAGAAACATTTTCCATGTTTACTTGAGCAACACTTTGTGTACTGAATACTCAACCTGTCCTCTTTTTTTACTTGAGCCTTTGCTTATATTGAAAATAAACTCAATAAACTCAAGTTTCCTTTGTAAAACTTTTGTAACTGTTTGTTAATCTCTCTCTAAAACTATTCTTTGATGAGTTTGTTTTGTGGATGACATTATTTGTGGGGAGTCCTATGAGAAAAGACATTTTCATTTGGAAATCATTAATTATAATGTATTTTATTTGTGTTCGTCTATCATTGTTTTAACATTTGAGTATTTTGTGTGGGATTGTAATTTTCATGTTGAACAGGGATTTTATTGCGCCAATTACCTGTTTTGATGCACTAGACAAGATCTTTGTGGAGGAGAGAACATTTTAAATGGCATTTGTAGTCCATGTTGTTTACTATTACATGTAATAGTTTTAAATCTCATTTTAATCTAATAATAAACAATGAGAGCATTCTACAATTAATTTTTTGGACAGATATTTAATTCAATCTTTTACGTAACTTGAACAAAGTATAATTTTCATGTAGTAAAATTTTACCAGAATTTATTATTTAATTCACTTTTATGAAATAAAATTGTATGATTCACCACCGTCAAAAATTTTCTGAATGAGCTCAATGGAATTTGTAGGCTAATCAATTTATTTGAAGAGATTAATTTTTCAAATATTAATTTCATTGGGAGAAAAGTTGTGTGTGTGTGTGTTGAATACATAAAGTTTTTATCAGAGAACATAGACAGAAGATCAATCTACAAGATTGTATGAACATGTGATGCTACAAACCTTACCTATACGACATGTCTTGTTGTCATTTGTGTTGCTTCATAAAAATGTCTAGTTTTGTACAAGGTGATTTATTTCTACAATTCTAGTTAAATAGATGAGATGACGTGGACGTGTTGGACTTGTTTGCAAATTGTTCAACTAGGGTAGTAGTATGAATCGATGTTTAATAATAATAAAAAGGAATGTCTATTTACATTTATGTCCCGTTCCAAAGTTCCATCTCATCAGCATAATATTTTAGTTGTAAACAAATACTGGCCAATGGGTATTGAGGGTATGGCTATATGTAAAATAGAGACTATATATGGACACGTATAAAATATTCACAAATTTGGCAAAATGACAAATTTTTTCACTCAAAGTCTAGCGGAACAAGTATGGCTATTCAAGATGTCAACCTTGTGTCAAATTTCATGGAGGTACACTTGTCTAGGAATTAAATGGAAATATTTTAATGTATTGTTTGTCGTGTTATAGTTAGGACATAATAAAAAACGACGATTAATGTGGATATTTTATATAAAAACTTGTGTAACACAAGTTGGAACAAATTGTGTTACCCTTCTTGCCTGGGGGGCTTCTTTCTTCTAACTTGATTTATTTAATTAATGATACAATAGTTGTAGAGTATCTAGACAGTACTTTCACCTTGTTTCTTTGTAGAAAGTTTAGGTATAATTTTCTTATAATTAAGTACAACGATACACTTTAATGGTATCAATAGAAATATGTGTTACTGAAAATCCTGTTGTTATTGAAAAGTTAATCAAAGCTGATAATTAAAATGGAGAAAGTTAAATTAATAAGGTTTGTGAAGTGGCAGAAAGGGAGGGCTGGATGTAATTTTAATTATATGGATGAAAGAAAATATTGCATACTAGGAAAAAGTTGTATATTTAGTACTACAAATGAATTATCATGGTTCTCTCGATATATATTTATGATTATGCCTTTCTTTTTTGTTGTTGAGGGGGAGCTTGGTTAGGTTGGAAATTGGTGAATAATTGATGTATGCTCATGGTCACGCCTTTTATACCAATTTGTAACATGATTGTATTGTGTACAAAGTCTCTTTTTAGGTTTGTGAGATTCACTTGCGTCATAAGAAACATTTAATATTCATTGATGTACTAAAGCGATGGATGGAGTTTTTTTTTAATGGAAAAAAACTTGGAGAAAGTCTTGTTACAATTTTCTTGGTATTCTAAAGAAAATGATGCATTGATATATTTTTTTTATTATGATGACACTGTAAATATTAAATTTATTTTTGGTTTCATGAATTCATTTCTTATAAAACCAGCAATTTCTTCACGACTGTTATAAACATGTGCTACAGTCATTGTAGAATTTTAAATGAAGTGTTTTTTCTTTTCTTTTGACACATGGAATTTCCAGATCTGTATTACATATTTCTCATATTTGTTGTGATAGAAAATGTTTGGAGAGTGTAATTTATGAAATTTTGATTGAATGTACCCATCTAATACAGCCAGTTTTATTTTTATGATTTTGTGAAATCATTTCACTGAAACGATAAAATTACATTAAAAATTTCTTTCCTTTTATATAATGAATGTGATTACTAATTTATTTTGTATGTTTTTATTTAGGCAAAAGTTAACTTCTCCAAAATGGAATCGATTCAAAGGAGTTCGTCTTCGATGGAAGGACAAAATTCGACTAAACAATGTGATATGGAGATGTTGGCATATGCAGTGTAAGTTAATATTTTATGTTTTTTTTCTCATTTTGATGAGTTTCATCATAAAATTATGTGAAACAATTTAAGTGGAGTCACTACTACTTTTATTGAATAAACTCTTGGAGTAATTGTGTCTTGTTTTTTTTGTACATGGAAGATGAAAAGAATTGTCATAATTAAATTTTTTCTCTGTGATTAAATTGAATGAATGTGGTTTATCTACATACAAAGATTAGTATTGTGACTTGAATGTATAAAGACTTGTAAATGTTATGCAGAAAATATAAAAATACAAATTTTGTCATTTGTATGCAAGTGAGAATATTGTCTGTCACTATCACAAGCCACACAAGACTATGAATTTGTAATCATTTGTCCTTATTTGAGTCTGGAAAGTATTCTATTTGTTTTCCGTGTCATATTCTTTTCCTGTATTCTGTGAATTATGATAATATTTAGAATTTGTAGTATTGAACTGAATTTTATTTTGTTTTTTTCTGAAAAATTACACTTTTGAATGAAATTTTATGAAATTAATCATTTTACTTTTCTCTTTTTTTACAGTTATTTTGAAGCAGAAGACACTTGTCTGTCAATTTGCCTCTCCATTGGACGTGGATCAACACAACAAGCCCGAGGTAAGATTTTGTTGAGTTTTAGATGTCTCATTTTATTAATTTATGAGATATTTCTAGTTTGTTAATTATTTTGTCTGAAATTTTTGCAGGCTGTTGTGATGGAGGGCAAATATTGGAAAAGAAAGTTGTCAACTGTTGCAGCTGAGTACAAGAAGTGGCGTTTATTTTACCGAAACAAGATTATGGGTTGGACTCTCATTAAAGACCCAACCCCTGACTTGGTAATTAAATAGCATTTCTTTGGAAAGAACCAAATGAGTCATTTTATTTAAAATTGTTGTATTTTATGTTTGTTACATAATTTAATTTAATTTTTTTTTTATTTCTTTGTAGCACCCAGTGTCACTTGATGGGTTTGACTGGAATCGTTCAGTTCCTTTTGGGAGCGGACCTATATCTAACCTCATCTTTGATGATGACTTCCTTATGGATTTTAGCGATACCCTTTTCTCTAGTTTATCTTCCAACCAGCTTGCCTTTCCCAATCCAAGAGAATTAGGTGAGCATTCTGAGAAAAGTTATAGTCAATTGTAGGGAGATGTAAGGGTTTACTCTAGAGAATATTTGATTAGACCAATTAATAATATTGTACAGAATGTTAGGATTAATGTATTTAACATAAGACTATGTTAGAGTACGAATTAATTTAAATCTTACTTAAATAATGAATCAATGTTGAAGTTTTTTATGTAAAAAAATTGCACAAAAATTGAAGAAGAAAAATGGAAGTCAAGGAAAGAATTATTAAGATTTTTGAAAATGGGGAGTGAGTGAGAGCATAGGATTTTTAAAAAGTTGGCAAAAATAATAGAATAGTAGAATTTGTGTATGACGTCAGTGGACCGGTCGTGGTCTCAAGAATTTTTTTATATATAAAGCACTGGTGTGCTCCGCTGCACAAATTTATTAATGATTCCTTTCTAGACATGAATGTGCATTTTATACATTGAAGTTTAGAATATATTGGACGATGAAAGAATTGATTTTTTTTTAAATTTTACAAAGTTGACCTTGAAGGTCCTAAAACAAATATGTATTAATCATAAGAAGATTTGAGTGTAAATGAGTATCTACAAGTCAACCACTTGGACTGATTCCTTTGAGGTTGGTATTATCAATAAAAAATAACACGATGATGGTCTAGGATAAAGATAATAAATAAATATGTGTATCTTAATATGTGGCTATTAGCCAATGAGAGGGACTATTCAGAATAGTAGCAAATGAACACAGTCAGTTATGCCACCTTGTTCATCAAGATGTATTACGATTGCCCTACAAATATACTCGAGATAGCCAGATTCCCCTTCATCTGCTATAGAGGACGTTCATTTTTTTTTTCTCTCACGAGTGGGCATTGATATGTATTATGAGGGCTACTTGATGAAATTTAAATTTTTGTCAAAGACTTATGTCATACTATTAAATAAAGAACTATTATACAATCACAAATTTGTGATTGATATGAATTAATATAAAATTATGAATAATTTTAAAAAAAGAAATTATGCATTGTATTTTGTATGATTAATTGTCATTAATAATTTTTTAGCACGAGCTGGGATGGTTGCCGACTTTATACAGCCTGGTTTAGTACAACTACAGCCCAATTTGGATGATTTCATGGACACTCTAGACGAAGAACCTCTTCATCCCCTTCATGGTAAAATGACACGAGTCTACCTATATTGTCTTTAACAAAAATTTATAGAATTTATAAGAATGTAAAATACTTGGCAAGTTCTGGAAGACAATCAATTCGGGCTATATTGACACTCTCTTATAGCTTTGCTGTAAAACTACTTATAATCTGACAAATATTAATTAAAATAGAATTTAGGTTTTTTAAAAAAAGTATTTAACAATTTTTTATTTGAACTTTTAATAGTGAAATTGCAAGTATTTGATTGATTTTTACTTTTAATCTTTGTTGAGGATCCACATAATAGTATTTTAAAAATTAAATTGTACTTTTTTGTGTTGGAACAGATTATGTAAACTCCAAGCTGCCCCCTGTTCCAGAAGAACTGGACACATTAGATCCACCTGACAGTTTACTTACGGTAGACGTTCTTCCGCATATGCTACAAAAGACGTCTTCACCATCACCTAGGTCTAATGGACATCGTGGAACATACTCAACAGCCCCTGTAAATCAAGGACCTGTACCTGTCTATTATCAAATGTCGACCATGGAACAAAATCAATCTAGTCGTCCTGGGGAGACCCAGTCGACACCGTCCATATCATCACCTTCTGGGGCAGCATCATCTTCTTTCTCTTCTTCTAAGGCTCCCGTGAAAGAAAATCATCATGGTTCTTTGACGTCACCGCGAAGCTCAAGTGGATTTTCAAGAAATAATGGTTTCGTCGTCCCAAAGGTACGTTCTTAATTTTTGTTAATAATTATTTTCAATTTAAGCAGCTTGTACTACTCTGTACGTATGACCCGATGACTTTTACAATTAAATAGTGTTATAAAAAAGTATTTCCGAAAATCAGTTGGATTTAAAAGAGTTTTGCACGGATGGATATTAAGATAAAATGATTTAATTTGAATAAAAAAGTTTCCTTAAATTAAATTTTCCTTGTCTGACATTAAAATCATACAATTTTGAACTTTGTATTGATTTATTAGATTTCCACGTGTCAGTTTTACAATTTAAAAGTTGATGCCGTAATTGTACTAATGTACTTTGTACATAATAATATACGATGCAATCTAACTCGTTAAAATTTGCACTGTCAGCAGATGATACCACATGATAAAATATTGTAGCATCATATGATTTGAACTTTTACATGTTATCTCATTTAACGTTAAATAAAATGTATGCCTTACCAAGACTTTTTTTTCAAAGTTGAGTTATTCGTTAGTTAACGCCAGCTATGGAAAATTTGTAGAGAAAGCAAGTTAGTTAATACTATTTTAGTACAACCAGGCAGTCTAGGAGTCTAGTTTTTTTTCATGTACTTAGGAGACTTTATCAAGGGGAATTAAAATGATTTTTTTTTCGATAAATCTCGAGATGATGTTGGTCAATTGCTGACGCTGAACTACGTGAATTACCGCCTTATGGATTTCAATCCAAGTATCTGTAGTTGTGCAGGCTCAGTCGACTTAAAATGTGATGATATAAAAAAATGTATGGAATTGTTCAAGTTATATATTTATTATGAAAAGAATATTATATAGCAAGGTAGCTGATATATGCATTTTATCTTTATGACGAGAGATTTTCTTTGATTTTTTAACATTGAGACAAAAATAATTTTGAATCTTTTTGTAAACACGTGTGGCTTTTATTTATTATTGACTCATTTCTATGAACTTGTAATTCTTCCCCCTTTCATTGTAGACATACCACATTTTTTGTCAAGTTTTAGTTTACTTACAAGCTTGTAAACTAAAATTCTTTTTTTTGTAAACAATTTTTAGCATTGATTTGTAGATTGAAGGATATTTTCTTGATTATTTTAAAAAGGACTATAAAATGAAAAGAATTATTTTAAATTAGTAGTGATTCAGTGACAATTTTATAAAAAATTAAATTGAAATTTTGAAAAATTGTTTTTAAAAGTTGATAAAAAAGTGAAAACTGAAATGACTCATTGAAAAATATTGTTAGGTACTGTACATACATACAAGTACAGTATTTGTATGAGAGTCTATAAATATAAAAAGAGAACATATGGACATATGAAAAAGGGGACTGATTAGGGTTCAAGTTGGAATGAGATGAAAGTTAAATATTTAACCTTTGGATTGAAAAAATTATCCCCAGTGTGGTCGTCCCCGAAGTTGGTTCCCTATCGTATTTTTTTTTGTCTAAATGTGTTGTTGAGGGTGGTACTAGAGGAAATCTATATATGTTTTTATGCAATTGGGAGAGCCCTACAAGAAATATAATGATGTACTTATATGGAAGGTTATATACTATACATTATAACTCTGTTAGGTGTGAGTGAGATAGAGATATTTTATTAAAGTGACAAAAGTTGGGGTTCTCTTTTAATTTTTCACCAAATCTACTTTTCTCCGTCATTATTATCGGTTATAATACTCCTCTCTGTATTATACCAAGGGTGGTTTGGGGTCTCTTGTCGTTTTTTGGTGTCAAGACGAGGTCTCAGTTTGTAAACTTTGAGAGGTCTCAGTTCTGAACTTGAAGCGGTCATAAGACAATTATTGAGAAAGTCTGTATAGTCTTGTAGAGAGAGAGAGAGGTTATTTTAGTACTATTGTTTTTTGGGGGGGTAGTTGTTGTTGGTTAGTTAATTGTTGCTTTGAGTCGAGTCACCTGGTTGATCCTGGGTGACAATCAAAATATTCAAAATCCTGTCTATTGGCTATTCTGGGGCCGCCATTTCGGCCTCTCCTGGGGATATGTGGGACGAGTTTACAGCCTCAGATATTGATCTTCTATTTACAGTTAAGTTTCTTGTTTTGTTTAAAAAAATAAGATCCACTGATAGATTCCATTCATAAAAAAGGTAGTGCATAATACCCGCCTCCCTCCTTTTTTTTTGTTGTGTTAAAAAGAAGCATTCACTTACATTTTTTCTGTCCTTTGACCTGAAGGTTCCCTCCCTACTTTCTTTTTAGTCATTATTTTTCTGTGCATTTTCCCCCTCTTTGTTAAATCTTTGACCCCTTTTCTTTTTTAAAAATTTTGTAGTTTATTGAAATTTTTCTTCCTACTCCTCTACAACTTGAAATATTTCTCTTTTTTTTGAATTTCATGACAGAGTCAATAGAACATTTTTTTTTTTGAGGGATTGTAATATTTTTCATAGAGATTAGAATATTGTAAAGATATTTTTTTTAAAAAAAATTATATTTTTCCTGAAATATTAATTTATTATGCTATAAATCTCACTCAAATATTAATCAAACAGAAAAATTTATGGACGACTGATATTTTTTTTACTAGGTATTTCTCTAGATGTGTGTAATGTCTGGTGTGAAAAAGTGTGTGTGTAAATTTATTAATTGTTTTAAAATTTTGAGGGAAGATTTTCTTAAATTTGGGGGAAAAGATGAAGGAAATTGAAGGAAAAAAGATCTCTTAATAGTTCCAGTAAGGAAGAATTAAGAAGAATTAAATTTTTATTTAATAAAGTTAAGATTTGAGAGAGAGAGGATTTTTTTTGGGTGATTTGAGAAGATTTGAAAAATAGGAGAGGAAATGGGAAAAGATGTTCACTCTACTGGGGTCAGGGAAATAAGGGAAAACGAGGCCTGTCTCTGTCCCGCTTTTATATGGTTTTGGTTGAGATAAAAAGCTTATCGGTTGAGTCCAAAAGGACAATTTATTTATTGTGTCTGTCTATTTACACATGTCAATGCTTACTTTTGGTCCAGAGGAGCTCGTGTGATTGATGCATGGGTAGTGGTGGTCTATCAACACTTGGAGAATTTTTTTTCACTGGAAATTTGGAACTATTTATCACTACTTAATTTTTTTCCCTCTCTGTCTGTGTGTATGAGCTTTCTCCATACAAAATATTTGTTTTTTGATGTCAATTCCTCGTGATTTTGGTTAAATAATTTTGATGAAAAAGTTACTTTGACGTGATAATATGACTCATAAATCATGTATAGGACGTGGGGGTATTTTCTTGCTTTGATATTAATCGAGGAGATGAACTGTAGAGAAAATAAAGAGAATCTTTTTTTTTATCTCTTGATGATATTGTTTGACTTGTATTTAAGATACATGAGATGTTTTTTTATATATAAAAACGACTATAATTATTTGTCATTACCTAATAATAAATGTTGCATTAGTCCACTATGATATCTATATGATTAGGTATTATTTTTAAAATAATGTGAAGAGGTTGAGTGTAAGTACGTGTGTATAGTAATGGAAACTTTGTTAAAAGTTGATTAAAAGTATCATTTGTATTTCATGAGTGCATGGCATGGCTATTATACAAACAATGTTATTTTTATTTGCTCTCTTTTGTTAAATTAACGGAGGGAAGGTAATGATTAAACAAGTTATGTAGGTGGTCTGTATGCATTTTAAATTGACTGTACTTCCAGAGTTTTTTTTGGGAGATATAAGCTAAAGTATTTTTATCGTGAAATTGTCTAATTGTTTTTCAAGTGACTTTTTTTTGTGTGGTCATGCCATACTGTATGTATGTATGTATGTAATAGGGCTTTTTTTCATTCTAAAAGTTAATCATGTTATGAGGATTAAAGTTAGTTTGTAAAATGGGATGATACATGGAGAAGGGTATATATAAATGTATTTTGTCTGATAAGATATATATATATTCATAAATTATATAAACATAAGTATTCTTAGTGTCAAGATACTTTTTAGTATCAATTTTTTGTGTTCATCACGTGACAGTATGTACGGGTGCTGGATTTAATTTATTTTTCATACTTTTTATAGTGACCATTTGTGTCAAAATTAAAATTTATTAGTTGAAATGTCTTGAGAGTTTGAAAATTAATTGTAGTATTGTATTTATGCAGTATTAATAATTGTGTTGATATTTATTTTTTTGCAGGGAAAACCGAGAGGAAGAGCACGAAACAACGGTTCTGGAAGGCACGCATTGACAGCATCATGTCCTCCGAGTGCAATGTCACATCAATCCATGAATTCTATGGCTCATTCTCAAATGGCCAATACAATTGCCAGCGTCAACTCAAATACATTACTATCACACCTTCTGACAAATACAGGTTGGTCCATCCTCATGGTTTAGACAATCACGTGCTTCGTAATATTGATGTTGATTATTGAGTTATTTTTATCTTTATGTTCCTTCTTGTTGCTAGTCTTGTAGCAAGTATTTTTTACAAGAGAAAATGTCTATTTTTTTATGATGTATTCAATACTCGTTGATTTGAATGATAAAAATATGGACAGAGTCAATGACAATGTTGTATTTAGTTTTTGAGAAAAAAAAATGTTTTTTTTTTATTAATAAAAGGTGGTTCTATCGACAAGATGCCTGTAGCTCAAGCTTCCAATATGGTGACGAGTGGTGGGCATCAAATGATGGGAAGTAATGGAAATAATGGGAATAATATGATGCCGTCAATTGTCCTTGGTTTGAGTAAAGATATGCATCAACAACAACATAATCATCAATCTCTACAACCATGGAATCCAAAGAATGCAAATGAGACATTAAATGCCAATACTCCGGTATAATATTAAATGACATTAGCTTTTTTCTTATATTTATAAAGAAAAATGAAGTGGTCAATATTATAATATGAAATGTCTACATTGTTGACTGATGATTTTTTTAACAGATTAATTTTGGAATATCAAAACCTTTGATGCAAAATTATAATCAACCAATAAATGTAGGAGTAATTTCAACTGGCAATGTGTCACCACCATTGTTATCAAATACACCTTCACCACCTCATATGGGGCCTCCTGGAGGTCCTGGATCACCCTCGAAACAATCTTACCGACCCAAGGGTGATACGGAGAGAGTTCCACATAAGGTAATGGTAGAATAAATTATGACAAGTCAATTAAATATTTTATTTACTGGACTAATGATTATATTTTTGTTGTGTAGGAACATCGTCGTGTGTGCCATATTAATGCTGAACAGAAACGGCGGTGTAATATTAAGAATGGTTTTGACACGCTCCACTCATTGATCCCTCAGTTGAGTCACAACCCGAATAGCAAGGTATATGACGCAAGCCTATCAGTGAGTCCCATTTATTTGTAGCATAGGGCACGGGTTGCATGATTTTTTTTAATGTAACATATTTGAAATCACAATTTACTAACTTTGTAATTAACACTGTAAAATTTGTAGTGGTAGTGGTAGTAGCACGGAATGTAGGAAATTAATTATATTAAAAATTAATATTAAATTTGATGACAATAGAAATGTTTTAATGTTGATTTTTTGAACTTAGGTGAGTAAGGCTGCCATGCTTCAAAAAGGTGCAGAGTACATAAGGCAATTAAAAATGGAACGTGCTCAGTTGAAAGAAGAGATAGAAGCTCATAGACAGGAAGTGGAGTCCCTCAATTCTGCTATAAATAGTTGTCAATCTATGCTTCCGGCAACTGGGGCCCCAGTGTCACGTCAAAGGACCAATAAAATGAAAGAAATGTTTGACCATTGGGTACGGATGCGTACCACTGAAAATTGGAGATTCTGGATTGTAAGTTTTTTTTAAAAATAATTTACTACATTCACTGAGGAACGTATTTAATTATGTTTTTTTTTGTACATTTTATAATTCACAGTTCAGCATTTTAATTCGACCCCTTTTGGATTCGTATAATAACTCCGTCTCCACTGCCAGCGTTGACGAACTATGTCGAACTGTATTGGCGTGGGTAGACCAACATTGCTCACTCGTAGATCTCAGACCAGGTAATAATAAAATGACAATTTAAATTTTAATTAATGTACTCAATTTACATCAATAGTTCAATACTAAATAAAATGTGTATTATTTTTGTTTCTAGCCGTACTAAATTCGTTGCGGTATTTGTGTACAACCACAGATATTTTGACCAGCCCCGGGAATTTACCCGAAGAGGCTAGAGGTAATTATTATTAACAGAATAATTTTACAACAAACTTGATGCAAGTAAATAAATTTTAAAATAAATTATTGTTTATTTTTATAGCGGCAGTAAGCAGGACAGAACAGTCAGATAGAGACAGGTAGGATTACCCAAATGACGTTGACTGTAAAAGTGTACAAGAGAGAAAGCAAGAAAAGGTTGTCTCTAAAGAAAATACGACGCTGCTGTTACTGCTGTGGATAGCACAAAGCTTGGAGTGCATCTAAGATTATAGATTATGAACACATACATAAAAAAGTACACACATTTATATTTACATACAACAAAAACAAAAAATATTACAAATTTAGAGAGAGACGTTGTGCTTTGAATTTTTTAAAAAAAAGTCTGGAGCATATATTATATATATTACATAATATTGTATGACAAATACGACTTCTCGTACTTTTGAACTAACAATGTTTAATTCAATCATTTTTTTCTGTTACAATTACAACGGTTACAAGAATTAATTTACTAATGAAACTCATGTAGTGAATATTCTTCTTTATGTGTCAATATATATATATACGTTTGTCTGTCAGTGTTTAACAAAGTGAGAAAAAAAACAAAGAGAATACGTACTCTAGTTAAGTAGTGTGTTCATTGTATAACGATATATACACTGTCTTCTTCTGTCTCTTTTTTTAACAAAAAAAACAAAATTGAATGTCAGTCTATTCTGAGTTAAAATAATTATAGAAAGATGATGTATAGTCAATTTTAGTTTTTATAGGATATACAATATATATTTGGAATACGAGGTGCCTTAAGAAAACTACGCAGGAGAATCAGACTCTGATGTACCAATTAAGTGTAATTAGAAGACGACACTTTTGAAATTTCACATATTTTACTGGCCTAGAATAGCCAGCCAAACAAACATTCAAAAATGTTTCTTATTATATGCAAATTCTAATTATCAAAAAAAAAACAAAGAATTATATTATATTTTCAAAAAGCATCATCAAAGCTCTCTCAATATTACTGTATTATATAAAATAGTCTGTAACTTTACATTTGACTAGCAGGAAGGAACAGAGAAAAGTCGCTCCTGCTTCTTTTGGGAACATATGCAATCGAAATTCGAAAGTTTTATCTTATATTATTACAGATATGTTATGCTAATCGAAATCGTATATTATTATATAAATTATAGAGAAAAAAATACACAATATATTGCAAAGATATGCCAATGTTATATATATATGTACTGTATAAATACAGAATAGGCGTTTAATGAAGAGGTGCTACAGTAGCACTGCTACTTAAAAATTTCATTTTCATTAATATGGTACCTATACCACTTATACAATATGTATATTTAAATGTTTAGATGAGCTCATGAATAGAATTTAAATAATTGTAATATTTAGTCAATATTTACAGAAGGAGCACAATGTATACCTTAAAACTTTAAAAATGAGAATGAACGTGAGTGTCATGCCAAATAAAATTTACTTTGAACAGACAAATTAATTCATCTTTTTTCAATGTCTTTGCATAATATCATCTAAACATCATTGTAAAATGAATTCACCTGTCCCATGACATAAAAAAATAAAAGATCAACTTCATTAATCAATGATCACGGTCAAATGATATTTATTTTTTTAAAAAAATGCTTATTAATTTGATGACAACCAAAAATTCATACAAAGAAACGGAGAGACATCAATAGAGGTACTTAATATTTACATTTAAAAAATTAATGAGAATCAGTAAATTAATGACGACTGACATCACGAGAACGGTAAGGAATTCCACGACTCTTCATTTCTCGCACAATACCCGCTGTAATATTTAAGAAAAATATATTTTCAGATTAAAATGACGAATTATGGCTACACAGAAATTTATTTTATATAAATATTAGAAATAAATAAATAAAAGTGTCTTACGTGGTAATTTTCCAGAGACGGAAATAGCATAAACTCCCTTATTAAATCGACCTAATTAATTCATCAAATAAACCATGTATTACACCAATCACAACTTTCACTACAATTATTTATGATTGAAATATCAGTCAAATAAAATGGTATTCTTACTGATTCTTTGCCATTTGCAAACCCAACTGTCTTCAGGACTCAGAACAGCAATCATTCTGTTAGTTTCAAAACAACATTATATATTTTTCCATTCAACTTTTGACCTGGCTGTGGCATAACTCT
Source organism: Arrhopalites spinosus (assembly GCA_034700945.1). Taxonomy (NCBI): domain Eukaryota; kingdom Metazoa; phylum Arthropoda; class Collembola; order Symphypleona; family Arrhopalitidae; genus Arrhopalites; species Arrhopalites spinosus. The sequence goes on along the minus strand of JAQIVZ010000791.1, from coordinate 29,600 downwards.
ACATGGTAGAATTAACTTACCCATCAAAATTGGAACTGGTACAGGCATAAACACTCTCTCGATTACTTCTCATACGTAAAAACTCATCACAATTTTCACATCCGTCCATTTCAAACTGGTCAAAAGTCTGTAAATCCAAAAAAAAAACGATTCAATGATGGAAACAATAAAATAAACACAAAAAAAGGAATTTGAGCACAAAATTAAACTTACCTTAATGAGGGAACATACTAGACAAGCCCGGAGAGCTCGTAATTCTTTCGGTACAGTTTCAAGAGACATGATTAATTAGAAAATTTCCAAAATTAAAATCCAAAAAATTAATTTTTTCGACGCTTTTCAAATGCTCCTTTCCCGCTTGCCACAGTAGTTCAATGGTTCTAGTCAATAGATGCCAGATGAATGTACTTCTAGAATTTTTTAATTGTAACGTTGCTTTTCAATTAAAATGTTAAATGATAATTAAATATTTAATTATACTTCCCAATATTTAATAACGTGCCAAAATTCCAACAAAAATTACCTCAAGTTTTTAATTGCCTTTGGCTAACTCTGCCCCAGGCTAGTCTCAACAATTAAAAGAACGGATGTTTCCGTTTTGTTAATTTTTAATAGAGTATTTAATTGAAAAAGAAGACTTGATGCCTGAATACTGATGATTTTTTTTCGCACACAAAAAAAATTCGGCATAATAAATAAAAGGTGTAAAAGAAAGAAAAAAAACTTAAATTGTTAACAACCAAAGCTCATGAACTTTCGTCCCCTATACAGATAAATACATGTATGTAAAGTTAAAGTGAAGATAGTCAAGTTTGAGCAAATATAATTACGAATTTTAATGAGACTTGTAAGCTGTAGTAAGTAAAACAATATGTGTGTGTACTATAGTAGGAGTCCATGCAAGTCATTTTGATTTTGTCTGCCTTCTGCACGAATAGATGAGGATCTGAGAGAGTGAGATTATGTTCATCACGTAGCTCTGTGCAAAGTCGCTATCAGCGTGTGAAATAAACTATAGTTTACTAGTTAAAATGTTATATATTAAACAGAGAGAGAGAGAGAGAGAGAGAGAGAGAGAGAGAGAGAGAGAGAGAGTGGTAGACTCAAAAGACTAGCTAAAAATGCTGGAAGACCTTGATAGAATAAAAGTTCGACAATTGCAATGCACTGGCCAATTGCAATTGGAACCACGTCTCCACACACACACACACACAAAGTCCCCGAGGGTATACGGGACGGGTTTTTAAAAATTTTATTTTTCTACAATAACTTTTTTGACTGATTCGGATCTCTTCCTCTCTTAAACTTGTGAGTCAACTTACACACATGATGAAGGCACAAAGGGTGCAATGTAACAATAATCTCCCCATGGAATCCTCAATCCTCTTTCAAAATTATTCAAAAAAATCGTCCCTCTCTTTAAAACAAATTGTACTGATATCAGAATTGACAATAAAAATTTACCTGTTGTTTTATACACAAGAATACAAGAATTGTCAAAAAAAATATTTGTTTTTTCAACTTTCTTGCTTGTTTACATGACCAGTCCCTCCCCATCTCAAAATCCCACTGAGGTTCTGTCTGTGTACAACATGCAGACACAATTCAACTCCCGGCTTTGTAGTTTGTAAAGTATAAAGCGTGCTGAAGGAGAGACAAGACTCTCAGTCTCATTTGTATTTTACAAGTGATGAGAATGTATTCCATCTCCATCTCCCCCTCCCCTAATAGTCTCAAATTAATCGCCCCTATTGCAATTGCAAGAGTCCACATCCTTTTGTCAACATGAGAGTGAGATTCACTCAATTTTTTTTGTCTGGTCAGTTTCACTGGGTCTGGAGTGACTGAATCATCATCATCATCAAATTGTTTTTTTTCTATCTTGAGAAGAAAATGATACACAAACTTTACCTGTGAGTTTGATAATTATTGTCTTGTTATCACTCTCCTCCTCGTTATTTATACAAAATAAATAGAGAGACAAATTAAGTGAGAATTTTCACTACACAATTTTCTTCGTGTGCTCAGTCATGATCTTTATTTAGTTGTAAATTTTTTTTTGTGTGTGTGTCCAAATTTCCGTGTACATAATCTCTTTATATTTACACATTACAAATTTTAATCTCGTCATTTCCTTGTCGTCTGTCGTGCTCCACGTGTTTCTGTTTTTGTTTTTTTTTGTCTCTCAAAAGAGTCAATTCCCATTAATCTTCATACAAGTGGCTTTTTCTGTATTATTTTCATTGATTGATTGTCCAACTTTATTTAAAGACACACTTCGTGGAATTTAGTGTTGAAAATATTTAAAAATCTTAATGTGACAGGTTCACAGTTTTTAATAACAGTGCCCCCCTCCCCCTCCCCCTCACTCTCATGTTAATGTCAATAATTTGAAGTGGTGTATTAAATAAAATACTTGAAGATGTTGATCGTGACAATCCTTCTATGTAAATATTTAAGTCAAAGTCATTTTTGTCATCAAATAAGACGATGGTCATGATTCCTAGACCAAACATTTTTCAAAAGTGTAGTCATTTTACATTTTTACAGTGCCTACAAATAAAAAAATGAACAGTTTTTTCTGTGTTCTGTGAAAGCACGTGAGATAAAATTTTTCTCATTGCCTTTTAACTTTTTTTTGTCTGTGTCTTCAAGAATAGAAAAAGTGTCTCTTTTTGTTGAAAAGAATGAGAAAAATTTCCATTTTGAAAATGGCATAAAAATTCTTTGCCCACAGATATTACTCGAGAGTTAATTTTTGTGACAAAAAAAACTAAACAAGGTGTTATGTCATTAAAAAATGTTAAAAATTGTTAATTAAATGTCAAACTCATGTTCATTAACCAAGTTAATATTCTACGTGAACATAATTTATGTTCATGAATCATTCTACTGATTAATCTCTCTCACGAGTGTACACTTGACAAATTTAGTGGATGCAGAGATGCCAAAAAAATGATTCTTGGGGCCTTTTATCTCTTAAAAGTGTTTCGTCGTCATCTTGACAGTGCCTCACAATCAGTGTCTGTGTAGAACAAAGGCGGATATTAGAGATAAATCATTTTTTATAGTTTCTTACACTCAGTTTTTTAAAACAAACACATGCTAAAAAATTTTAAAAGTGTCCTTCATTTTCCTCAAGGTTGGAAAAAGTGCATTGAAATTTTGTGGGGTGTAAAAATGTGTTTTTAATTAATTAAAAAATTAGAGGTCTGTGATTCCTGTGATTTTCTCAAAAATTTTTAAAATGAAACGTCTCTGTGGAGGAATTCCCTCAAATTCCTCGGATGACTCAAATTTTGGAGATTTAGAAACATCAAAATGTCATTTTCATTTAATTCAAAGTATTGTCCACATTGGGACAATATTCTTAACAATTTTATTATTAATTTGTAAAAGATATTTAAAATGGAATAAACCCATCAAAGGACAAATGTTTCGACATCATGTCCTAGTATGGAATTTTACTCTCCTTTTATTCTTATCCACTGCCTCTATCGCTGCAGAACGTGAGTGAATCTAAATAATTTACTGATCATCATTTTAATTAAGATAACAACATGATTAATTAATTTTTGCCATTTTACCATTCATAGGTTTAATAATTATTTTGAGTACACCAAATTTAAGTGGAGTGATGGACTCAATTATTACCACATTTACAAGTACAATTAGTGACTCCAATAATTTGAATGGGACTATTAGTGAGCCAGTGGATATTTCTTTGTATTTGTCTCTATTTTCTCCAGCAAGTTTTCTCATGGCTCTGTCTCTAGTAACTTATTTGTATCATCAATGTGAGAAGACACACGAGCCAAAATTTTTAATTATTCATATTCTGCTCTATCTCTTCACTTCTGTTCTCAGCTGGAGTATTCTTTACCTCAATTTTATAGTGAGTTAAATTTAAATATCAAATTTAACAGAATTTAATAAAAATAATTTTTTGTAGGGCGGACTGACAATATTTCATGTTCAAGTATTGGGGAATATTGTCGAAGGTCTGAGTACTGGAATATTATCTGCATTTTTATTTCACATGTTTTGTAATAGTCAAGTAAGTCTCCCCTTTTTGTCTTTCTTTTGTGTAGATAAATAATCACGACTTTTACTTTCAGTAAAAAAAAATAACCGGCATTTTAGTTCTCCTCCTCTTCTTCTTCTTGACTGTAAAAAATGATAAATGTTGTTGTTCCGGACACACATTTCATTCATTTCGGCTCTGTGGGCAAAAAAAAAGATGAATTCTTTCATGTCTTTTGTAGACTGCAGATTACAGAGTTTACATTTTAACAAGTTGTAATTTTCGTCTCTTTTGATGCCTCTTTGAATGTTCACAAAAACTTGTGAGGGGACGAGTCATTTGAGTCAAAAAAAAGTTTTCAAGAAAACAAACACAAAAGTCTTCAACTTTTATTTTTTTGTTGTGTTGAATAATTTTTTCAAGTGGGATTGACAATGTTGAATGTATTTTCACCTTTGTCCTCTTTTGTGTGTGTACTGCACATGAGAATAAAATAGAATTCTCATAATTAAAATAGTTGACATTTCTTTTCAATAGAGAATACATAGGAAAAAAAATTGTATTAGGTATTCCCAGAGGATTGAGATGACTATTGAATGATTAATCATCAAGATTTTAGTCAGAGTAAAGTTTTTATCATGATTATTACTGATATTCAATAGTTTTTTTATGCTGACTGAAAATAACATTGGATGACCATTTATGGCATCTTTTTGTCCAATTTTTCTTTTATTTAGTCGTCAACATTTTTTGACGAGACTTTTGTTTGGTGGGATATTTGTAGAAAATTGAGAATGGGAGACTAAAGAAAAAAGACGGGGAATTCATGTTGAACGTGTAACAAATAGAAAAGCCAGTTAAATTCTCGTTTTTAATATGTACACAAATTAACGTGTGTACACATGGACGTCTACAATGCTCAAATTCCTTGTAAATGTTAATCTAATGGACCTTGGATTTTTCTCTAATTTTTTTACGACTTTGCTATCACTTTCTAACAATTGTAAATTTTGTATTGACGTATTCTAACTTTGTGGGGGCCATGCCCATAACTATAGCCAATGTAAAATATTTTGTAGTATCTGTAAAATTTGAGGTTTTCCCCAAAAACCTTTTACGTATATACTTGGTAATGTACTCTTGTCAATGAAATTTTATTTCTTTTTCAAATCATGTAAATTTCTGCAAACTCATGTTAAATTACATAATTAACAATTAATCTCGAAAAATTGTTTTTAAACCACCCCCCAAGGGTTCTTGACATTGAAATATATTTTATGTTTTTTTTACAAAAATAAATGAAAAAAAAGGATCAAATTTTATGAAAAATAACAAAAAAAAATGTAATTAAATAATCGTCTGACATTCTCGTTATTCTTCTCTCTCTCTCTTCATTGAAGAGTGTTCAGTGTATGGAGAAAAAAATGATTTAACTTGTGAGTGTTGACGCAATTAAATGAGAGTCTGGGAAACTTATTCAACTGTTCTGCATGAATAGCCTGGAGACAAGAATGGATGAGTGTTAGAATTAAATGGAAAACTTACAAACAAATCTTCTGGCACATCCATTAACACTACCACATCATAATCTTGTCAGTTCAGACAGTTCATGCTCACCACATTTTTATTTGTTTTGTTCTCTCTCTCTCTCGGACGCCAAAAGATTTAGGAGCTTAAACTGAGAATGTACAAACAAATAATCATTAAATAAAATAAAGACAGATGACTATTATAAGACTCATCTCCATGCAAAACAATTTAACAGATTTTTTTGTCTGATGAAGGATGAAGAGGAGGAAGGGAACTGCAATTTAAATAATTAGTTGATTGACACTCTTTTCTCAAATCTTTAAATATCTCGAGGCATCTTTTTAGTACTTAAAATCATTTAAAATTGAATGTAGAAAAGACCGAGATTTTATCCAGTGGCTGAGGTGGACTTAAAAAATGTAAAATATTTGCACTACTACTCTCCCATCCTCTCCCGCATCACTTTCTTTTGGCTCACTTCCCTCCTCTGTCTCGGATATCGTCAACCCCTCGAAGAAGAAGATTTGGGTGACCTCCCACCAGAAGAAAAGACAGCCCATCAATTTGAGAGATTTCATAAAGAAATTCTTGAAGAAAAAGTAAGTTTATTTTTAAATTAAATGCTGCAATTAAAATTAAATCCCGTGTTAATAATTTACAGGAGAAAGTCGGATCATTAAATTTATGGAAATGTATGTTCAAAACATTATGGACAACATTGACAATCTCTGGAGTATTCCGATTGGCTGCAGACTGTTCAGGGTTTGTAGCCCCACTTGGAATAAAAACGATAGTAAATTATGCTGGACGAAATGCAACATTAGAGCCATTGTTGGATGATGAACCATTAGATTATTTAACAGTATCTCAATTAATTTCAAATGGTTATGTCATGGCTTTAATTATTCTATTGGCAACTCTACTCCAATCAACATTTTCACAGTGTTCTACTTTCTTAGTCAGTGCTGAAGGAATTCATACAAAAATTGCTTTACAGGTAGATCATTTTTTTAATTAATTAAAGTTAAACCAAATGTTTGGGAAAAGAAATGGAATTTTTTTTTGAAATTAAATCGAGTTTAATGTAGGGAGCATGTCTGTGCATATTTAATTTAATGGGACAAGGGTCCACGAATTTATGAAGTCTTTTCTGTCTCCCGACTCTCCCATGATATTATCCATTATGTAATTTAATGTTTGGAAAAAGCAAGTTCAAAATTTTTACATAGATTATAACTTCCTGTTATTTATTATGGCTGGTTTTTTTCGAAATCCCATGTCATACCTCCTGGGCTATTTTTTTTAAAGTTTTTACCTTTGTTAACTAGTACACAGAGTCAGGTGTGTAGACTAATAATTGTCTATGGTTTATTGTAGATTTGTGAGGGTTCAAATAATTTAACTAAGATGCACAATTTAAAAGACTTTTGCAAATCCATGAAGTAAATTAGTTTTTATTTTTTTAGACACTCATCTACAAAAAGTCTTTGACCCTGTGCACTACAAAATATTCTCAGGGTGATCAAAACAGTTCTGTCTCTTCAGATAATGGAGAGAATGAAGATGAGGATGAAGTGTCTGATGACTCACCTGGTGAAAATTATAATTATAATTTATGGAAATCACTTTTGATCAATATTTTAATAATATTCCGTTTTATTTTTTACAATTAGCTAACGGTCAAGGATCTCTTTCAATTTCTAATTTGATGTCGGAAGACACTAATAATATTATGGTTAGACATTTCTAAATTATAATAATGAAATTATTGAAATTGTAATAAAATAGTAGAATTTATGTTTTTGATTTTTGATATTAATTTTTTATATAGATGTTTTTTTGGAATGTTCATTTCATTTGGGCTATTCCTCTAAAGGTAAATAATTATTTTTATTTAATGAATGAATATTACTAAACAACAGTTAAAAAAAAACTCCTACACACATTTCGCATGTCAATAACCAATAATAATAATTTTCCCCCACGCAAAAAAAGAACAAAGTTGAAACAAATTATTTCTCATTTACCTCACCTTTATTATTATGTCATGAAAAAGTGGAATGAAGTGTCCACCTCATGATTATGATGATCAAGACAGTCAAAAGAATAATATTATACCACCCTTCCCATGGTTGTGTGTACTCGTACGTTGTTAATTTTAAAAAGGGCGATATTAATGACTTGACAGATTGTCTCAGACTGTATAAATAATCTATATAACTCATCTTATTTGTATTAACATTTGTGCATGTGAATTCACAACAAAGAATATTTTTTTTATGCTTCGTCATAGTTTTAGATTATACACTCTGACAAGTGTAGGGAATCGTCGATGAATCATCTTTTGAGATTACTAAGAAAAAGTTTTTCGTGGAAATGATTTTTCACTTTTTATTTTTATTTTTTAGTTGACAATCCTCATGGTCCTCTTGTACTTACAACTTGGGTACAGTGCTTTGATTGGGGCCGCTATTTGTATTGCGATTATGATTCCTTTACAATATCTTGTCATTGCCAAGTACATGTCCAGTAATTCAAAGGAACTCATGGTAAATAAACGTTTTTTTTTATTTAATTTTTTAAATTCCATTTAATATCCTCGTCATCCATTCAACAAATGGGAATGGGATGAAGAGCCAATGAGTCTGTGAAATGACATGCACAGGTTAGAATATGCTCAGAATCAGATGCAACTCTCAAGTCTAGTCAAGAAATAAGATGACTAATAATTTTGAGTGCTAACTAACTTGTGCATGTAACATTGATTTTTTTCAAATTGCCCTACAGGAACGATGTGACGAGAGATTAAGAGCCATCAGTGAGATTTTACAGGGGATGAAATTACTCAAGATCAATGGATGGGAATTAATATTTTCAACACAAGGTTTTCCATTCTAGAATTAGATTAGACCTTACATGCATTTTATAATGTAACTCTTGAATAATGTTTATAATTAGTAATTCTAATATTAAATTTCTTTGTTTCAATCTACAGTTTTTGCTATCCGTAAAAAAGAACTGGAGAATTTAGATAAGGATATGTTATACAGATCCATCATGAGTAAGTTTTTCTTTTGGAGAATCATCTCTCGCCATTTAAATTAATCTAGTTATCACTCCAAGTTATGTCCCACATGCTGACTTAATTTCTAAAGATTTTAGACTACCTATTAAAAGATTCTTCTTTATTTTTAAAACTGGTCTTGTTATCTCCCGTCCAAAATTAATTCCTCACGTTCCATTTCATCTCTCTTGTAATTGTAATACATGATGGAATTTTTTGTCGCTGCTAGAGTATTAACTCGCAATTAACAAGTCAATTGTTCTCTTTTGCTCTCCTTATCAATTTTTTATGTAACTGACAATTTTCTAAAAAAAAGGCCCAAGGCCAGTGAGTTGGCCGTGTTGGGATTGTCTCATGTCTAATATTAAATATTTTTACAGCTTTTTTAACTCACATCTCATCTGTGGTCGTCACGTTGGTGACATTTGGACTGTATTCTTACATTGAGGACGAGAAATTGGGACCAGCCAAAGTATTTGCGGGATTGGCTCTCTTCAATCAATTGACTGTCCCCCTCTTCATGTTTCCTAATACTGTCCCTGTTGTTATTGATGCTTTGGTAAATTATCAATTAATTAAAAATGAAAATCATGAGAAATAAAATACTTTTATTGAAAATTGTACAGGTGAGTGTAAAACGAGTTCGAGAATTTTTACTTTTACCGGAAGCCACTCCCCTGATGCAAGTGGAGGATCCTAAAAAAGAGATTCGTAAATTGAGTCAAGTTAGAGAACCTAAAAATAATAAAATTGGAGAATCAACCACAAGCATTGACTCAGTTTTTAAAGCTTCATCACTGGAGAATATTGTTGAAGACGAGGAAAATGATGACCCGGAAGTAGAGTCCCCTGACATGGATGAGACACAAGACTCAACTGAACCAAATGAGTCTGTCATTGTCATTCAAAATGGAGACTTTAGTTGGGATGAAGATAAACATGATCATGGTTTAACTGACATTTCTTTGAATATTCCAAGAGGAAAACTCATTGTCATTGTTGGACCCATTGGCTCTGGTGAGGTTTATCAAAACTGAAAAAAATTCAGCAAAAATATTTTTATTTATTATTTTTTCCAAATTTACAGGTAAATCATCTCTCATCTTTGCACTCTTGGGTGAGATGAGGCGTGTCAAGGGAAATGTTCTATGGTCAAGGTGCGTAGAAAAACAAATTTTTTTTATTAACTATTTTGTCAAATTACACTTGATGATGATGAGCAAATATGACCACCATCAAAGTTTTGGGAGGTCCCTCTCTCTCTCTCATATTTGTAAAAAAATGGATAATCATAAAAAGGCAACTTTTTTTGCAATTGTTCTGTTGTTGTGGAAGAGGGTCGTTGAAATGATGGAGCGAGTTTTTTTTGTTAATATTTTGGGGGGAGGGGAAGCATAATTTGCATAAGAAGTACTACTATTGTAGTTATTGTTTTTTAATGATAATTTATGATACAGTGGAATGACGATTGCCTACGCTGGCCAAAAGCCATGGATGTTGAATGCTTCTGTCAGAGAAAATATAACTTTTGGAAGACAATACAAACCAAGACGTTACAGTCGAGTTGTTCAAGCTTGTGCTTTACAAGAAGACATTAATATTTTACCTGAGAGAGATGCTACAGAAATTGGTGACAAAGGCATCAATTTATCTGGTACACAAGACAAGACAAAAAAAATAATTCTCCAGAGTGAATTTATGCAAATAATAATTTATATCCCTTCATTTACATCACAGGTGGACAAAAGCAAAGAATCGCCATTGCCAGAGCTCTTTATTCTGATGCGAGCGTTGTTATTCTAGTATGTTAATTATAACAAGATAATTATGATGTAAATTATTTTTTTACAATATTCTTAGAACTCTACTTAATTGTATAGGGGAGATTATAGATTCTAATTAGAAAACTTCCAAGAAATTTTTGCAAAGTTTGAAGTTTGGGGAATAATTCTCTCTTGGCCCTCACAAATTTTATGAGCCATTTTTTTTGTCTAATTTTTAGGATGATCCTCTCTCTGCACTGGACGTGGACGTAGCTCATCACGTATTTGACACGGGAATTCGAAAATGTTTACTGAGGTCCAAGAGAACTGTAATATTAGTTACACATCATCTCCCTGTTTTGAATCATTCTCATCATGTACGATTTTACGGTTTAATACTTTTATTTTTAATTCTTCATGCTTTAATCCGACTAAAATGGAGAGAGTCTCACAATTGACAATTAAATGAAAATGAAAATGTTTTTCAACAAGAATTTTGTGTGTTCTACACTTGAGACTTTGCCTTTTGCTTTCGTATATTTTTTTTAATTCCCTCATGTATTCATTCATGACCACGACTTGTTCCGGTTAGTTGAGACAAAAAAAACTCGTCCAAGAAAAATTCAAGTCACAAAAAGTGAATTTGACATTTTTTTCTCGTTTGTATTTTATGTTCCAGATAATTTCAATGGAGAAAGGTGGCCGTATAAGAATCCAAGGGACCCTTGCGGACATAAAGATACAGGATCCACCTTTACATGCAGAATGGATGGAAATAATGACAAAAAAAGAGGCTGAAATTCAAAAGCAAAAAACAGCCAAAGAACGATGGTCTCTTCTCAAGGTTAAATTCTTGTAAATTCTTTTAGAAAAACCATCAAAAAAATTTTTAACTAGAAAACAGTACACAAATTTAACACAAAATTATTTTTCTTTTTTTTGTGAAACAGCATATCTCCAAAATTAGCCTTCAATTTAAGCATAGAAATTCTGATGCGGGGACATGGAAAATCAATGATGATGTGAGTTTTTCTCATTATCTTTTTCTCCTTTTTTTGTCTACATAATCTTCTAATGTTACCCCCTCCATTTTTTTGGCTATGGGCATAATTTCTTGACCAATGCCCATACCATTATATAGAGACTTGTCATTAATTTTAACAGTCTTGTATGTTGTGTGTTGATGACGGTCTCGTAAAATATGAAATGAAACGTGGTTTTTAATAGAGCAACATAACAGTAAATCAATGGAAATAAGTATCGTTGTTTGTGTAGTTATTATAAATAATCTTGATGGCTTTTACATGATGAGACTCCCCACAAAAAGAATTCAATTTATTCAACTTTGGCATAACACAGACACAGTATGAACACTTTTTTTTGTGTATGCTCCCTTTTCACTGTTTCAACGATATAATATCGTCCATATGTAATATCAAATATTGGGCGTATAGTGTATATATGCAAATCAGCTATACATTACATATTATGTACATCAAGATTTAACCTTCATTAAACTAGACACCCTCTTCCTAATTGATTCACCAATGAATCCTCCTCCTTATTTTTTTTACCTGTAATAGTCACCGTCGTCCCAATGTACCTTTTTTTAGGTTGAAAAGACTCACCGCAAATGTATCGAGTAAATAATAAATGATAAGTAACAGATAATAAAAATATGAAGACTTTTATAAGTATCTCTAGCGGTATAATAAATCTTTGTATAAGAGAGAGAGAGAGAGAGAGAGAGAGAGAGAGAGATAATAGATAAATTGATATGTATCATTTTGCAGGATCATTAAACCAGTTTTTCTTGTGAGATAATTAATGTCCATGTTTATCTTGTTATTTAGTCGTTGTTAATAATGAATTTTTTGTATAATTGAAGCTTCTGTTTTTTTATATTTAATTTTACACAGCCAAAGTCTCCAATTGATCCTTATAAAAAAAGAAAGGGAACTTTTTCATACAAGAATTTATCCCAGTGAGTTTTTTTTGTTGTATCTGTATAAATTAATCCCTTTTATTATAATTGGATGATTAAGTTGAAAGATATAAATCATTTTACTTGTTGTCTAGTGATATCTTTGCACCTTGTGATGAGCATCATGATGAATTAATGACACCTTTACTGAGACGACGAGGGACCAAGACTTCGAGGGGAACTCGGTAAGAAAAATTGGTTGGAATTTTTTGGGAAATGAAAAATGGAGGGGGGGGGGTGAGGATAATTATTGGGAATTGGGTCTTTGTAGAACATCTTCATCATCAAATCCTCATCCAGAACTTATGCGAATGACTTCATTACAAAATGACACCACGACGAAGGTCAGTAGTCCATCATTTGCAAAGAAATTGAGTCGTCTCCAGTCACTTCCGGGAGGAGATGAACCCTTGTCGTCTTCTCCACCAACACCAAGAGCTCGGACTGGAACTAATGACTCTGCTAAACTTCAAGAAAATATGTTTCGAAAATTACTCAATTCAAAGTAAATTATTTAAATAAATTATTTAATTAAGAATTAAAATTAAATGAGAAATTTATTTCACAGAAAAATACCATCACCTGAAGTTACCCCAACTCCACAAATTGTCGACTCGACAAATTTGGAAGTGGACAAGACTCCACAGTCAACAGTCAGAATTCCTTCAGCCGTCTCAGGTGTCAGTGAAGGAGAGGAGGAGGATGAAGGTAATATTATTTTAATTGGAAGTTTAATTAATTAAATTGTTCAATAAATAAAATAAAAATAAATACAGATTTTGAGGAAGAAGATCAACGACGAGGTCTGAGTCGAGAGGAACGTGAATATGGGACGATTCCATTTAAAGTTTATTTTTCTTATATATCGGCATGTGGGAATCTATTGAGTCTCCTCTTCTTATTTTTCTCTATTGGCTATGAAGTTGTTCAAGGTAAATTTTTTAATTTTGAATAATAATTTTAATTTAGTTGACATTTTTAATTTTGTTTTTGTTAACAGTGTACAAAACATTTTGGTTGGGTCAATGGAGTGACACTGTGAGTCACACACCAGACTCAAATTACGATGACGTAATGGCCTACTACTTTAATATTTATGTTCTTTTGAGTGTCCTCACTGTGGCTGTGTCTCTTACCTGTAATCTTGTGGGGAAAGAAGCTGGAGCCAATTCAAGAGAAATTTTTCATGGTAAAATGTTTAATCGAGTTGTCCGATGTCCTGTCCGTTTTTTTGAGGGCACTCCAACTGGAAGAATTATTACAAGATTTTCTTCTGACATGGCCTTCATTGATAGGGTACAATTTTACAATTTTGCATTAAAAATTAAAGTCATAATAATTGTAAATTATTAATTTTATGACTGATTTTTTCATCCAATAGAAATTGTGCATTTCCATGCAAAGATTTCTTCAATTTGTCTTCATGTGTGTGTCTGCAATAGGTAATTAATTTAAACCAAAAAATGATTAAAATGTTGAAAATTCATGGAATAAAATTTGAAATTTAATTTTTGATTTTATAGTTGTAAATGCAATAGTTAATCCATGGATCCTTTTGGGAGCCTTTCCAGTAATTGCCGTCTACTTTTATATTCAAAGATTCTATAGATTTTCATCCAGGTAAACATTAACTTGGCCTCCAGATACTTAATATAAAATTTAAGCTGTTCATTATTATACGTGTAAACAATAAAGGCCTAAAGCGACAGGCTAAATTGAGTGAAAGCACTTATAATTAATTTTCATCACGATTTTGGAAGCATGACAAATCAATAAGCAAAACTTTAATTAATAACACTGACACTTTATTAATGTACGATCTCAATTAATTAATTATTGTAGGGAACTTCAACGACTGGAAGCAATTTCAAGGGGTCCAATTTACTCCCACTTTCACGAGACCCTTGAGGGTTTGTCAACGATCCGGGCTTATAGCGTACAAAACCGTTTTGTTAGTCAAATGTTGATAAAAATTGAAGCCAATAATCGTGCGGCCATGTTCATCAATGTTGGCAATCGTTGGTTGAGCACATCTTTGGTGATTTTTAATAAATAATTAAAATGATTTAATAATAAATTACTTGACTAATATTGAAATAATTTTTTCGTAGGATTATTTGGGAAGTTTAATAGTATTTTTGGCAACATTGGCATCCATGGTCTCATCCTATTTATACCCAGAGATAGTGACCCCGTCAATGGGTAAAATGATAAATGTGAAATATAATAATGAATTGTATTAATAATTATTTTTGTCTATTATTTTCCAGTGGGATTAGCTATAAGTTACATTCTCTTAGTGCCTGTCTATCTCAACCAAGTCGTCAAATTTTTGGCGGAGGTGGAAATGTACATGAACTCTGTGGAGAGAGTGAACCGATACTCAGAACTAGAAATTGAAGACTATGATGAAGGCCATGACCTCTCATCAAATTTACCAGACAAATGGCCTTCAGAGGGTCTGATTGAATTTGATAACATCTCCGTCCAGTATGGTCCAGATGAAACACGACCTCCAATCATTAGTGACCTCAAAGTTAGCATTTCACCCAAACAAAAAGTTGGTATTTGTGGTCGATCCGGAAGTGGAAAGGTAAATTAATTAATATAATTTATTGTATGATTGAAATTATGATTAAATTTTTATTTTAACAGTCAACATTACTCATGGCTCTCTTCCGTGTGTCGGATATTAGTAAAGGAAGAATATTAATTGACGGGGTGGATATTCATTCAGTCCCATTAGTTAAACTACGTTCAAGTCTCTCAATTATCCCACAGGAGAATATCCTCTTTAGTGGAACCATCCGATTTAATTTAGATCCAGCCAAGACAACAAATGATGCTGATATTTGGCGAGCATTGGAATTATGTCAAATGAAAGACACTGTCACAGAAATGCCGGGTCAGTTGGGTAAGTGGGAGAGATGGCTAATAATTTAAAAAATTACATATTATGAATTAAATTGGATTTTTAATTTGAAATAAAACAGACGCTGAAGTAAAAGATGGAGGAGCCACATTTAGTGCGGGTCAAAAACAACTTTTAGGATTAGCTAGAGCAATTTTACATAAAAGTAAAGTTGTCATCATGGATGAGGCGACAAGTTCTGTGGACATTGCAACAGAACGAACACTTCTTGAAGTTGTCAAAGAAGTTTTTAAGGACTGTACTGTGTTGACAATAGCAGTAAATAATTTGAATAATTTATCACCAAAAATTTGTCTATGAATATTTTATCAAGTGATAACAAAACATTATTTTTCTCCTTTACTTTAGCACCGACTGGACACAATCGTTGATGGGGACCGTGTCTTAGTTTTACATGGAGGACAAGTGGCTGAGGACGGTCATCCTGCTAAACTGAGACAAAGGAGATCTAGTAAATTTGCTGATATGCTAAAAAATGCAGATGATAGATTAAATTAAATTACCATTTTATTTTTAACTCTTATTTTTGGTGCGACATCGACAAGTTAAAATGTGTACTACTAATTACCACTAATGAATTTTTACCTTTTTACATTTTGACAAATTTCTCATATTTTGTACTGTTAAGAAAAATGGGTTCAAAAATAAATAATTGTTGTGTATTTACAAGAGTTGATGAAAAATTACATAATTTTGTTCTTTGTTTTCACTTTTAACGTTAAACTGTCAATAACAATTTCCTGACATATTAAACTCAGGTGAGTGATAAAAATGTAAGGAATCAGCTGTAGGATGATCATATGGGCTCACATATGTAAAAAATTTGGGGGATCGGCCTAGGGGACGGAATCCTCGTTTTTTGGGCATAAATATGTATCTTCCACATAAGGACATGAAATTTTTCTTTGTTTTTTCTTTCATCGTTTATTTGTGACCCTGTCAATCTTCAATCTTATTAACATTATCATTCTAAAATACTTGCACTTTCCTTACAAATTATTTATCATTACACTTTGAATGCACAAAACTGCATTCAATTGTTTTCAATGCTCCATTGTGAAGACAATTTAAAGACTGAACTTGTGTACATACTAAAATATAATGTAACAGTTCAAAAGTGAATTGATAAATGACTATAGTTAGTAAGATAATGTTTTTTAATTACAAGTTAATGATGTTTAAATTCGAAACTGATACACTGACAGTTATTCTGACTTGACCAAATAAGTTTGAATTGTGTGATAAATTGTATGGGAAATTAGTTGAAATTGCTGGTTAATTTGGGGCAATTAAAATGAATTGATGCTAAAAGTGCGAAGAGGAGGATGAGGTCAAAAGTCATGACTGTAGTCAGAGATCATTTATTTTTGGACAATGCGGATCTTTGAAATGTGGGGTAAAGTGAAAATAGAGAGACTCCCAAAGCTTTGATCATGCACTCTGTGGGATCATGGGGACTATGATATTCTAACATAGAAATTCTATGGAGAACTGAATGAACAAGAAAATTATTTCGGTTCGAAGAATATTATTCCCAATTTAATCGCCTTTAACATTTAAATTCCAGCGATTTAGTGAGGGACTCAACTAGGACCGAACAATTAATTCCAGTACACTCGATTCACTTAATTATCGTCTAAACACAACTGGCAACATCATTTTATTTTGAACTTAGTAATCTTAGTTTGCACACACAAAAAGTTTTAAAAAAAATCTAAAAATATTACTTTTGGTTTCATCTCAAACAAGAATGTTGACAGTGAGAGAGTGACCAAAAAAAGTTAAACAAAGTGTCTCCAACTTCCTATGTCAACTATTTGGCAAGTAGTGGTCGTATACTTGTTAAGGTTAACTTGATCAAAATAGTAAATATTCACAAAGTTGAAAGAGTAAAAGAAAGAAAAAGCTTGGAATTTGTTTTTTTTGTGATTGTGCTAATTTTATTATTTTTGAAAGAGTTGTCCGTGTTTTCAAGTAAACAAACAAAAGTAAAAAGGGAATTAGTTTGTTGAACACTTTTTTTTGTTGGTCATGTATTGACGGTTATTCGTTGTTTTACTCAAAAATTAAAATAGTAAAACATTTTTTTTTCATCTTTTTGTTGTCGACTCTAATGTCAACATCATGTCATCCTCATCATTCATGACTGAAATGTGAAGAATGTCAAGAATGATACAGTGATAAGACTACTATGTTTGTCAATAATAATGGAGAGCTCTGAGGTACGGCGACGAAGGATCAAACAAAATCGGAGGAAAGAGAGAGCAGAAAAGGTTGAAAAAGAGAGGTCGGAGGTCACCAATGATGATCCTGATGATGATAATGTGGGTCCACCTGTAAAGAAACCTCGGAGAAAACCACGGAAACCTTGTGCTGAGGAAGATATAATTGACGGTTTTGCTATTCTTGCATTTAAAAGCTTTGAAGATTTGACGGTAATTTTATACTTAATCACTTATTTAATATGAATAAACAACTATTTTATTACTTTGTTCAGACACATTGTCATGTTATTAATGATGATTGTACTTTGTTTTATCTAATCCTTGTTTTTTGTGTGTGTTTGGAATGGTATTTACAGAAAGCTATTAATGTTGGAAGTGAAGAATCTGATAACAAGCAGATATGTGCATTGAAGAGTTCTCAAGAAGGAGGTGACAATAAAACGATTGATAAAGATAAAAAGTTAAAGAAACCAAAAACTAATTGTACATTGAGTACCCAACAATTTAAGGTATGTTTTTATTATAAATTTACTTGTATTAATCAATTACTTCTTGTACCTTTGTGTAATATCTTTGTTGTACACGAGTGAACTCAAGTTTCAGAGTTCAAGTTGTCAGGTTATGACTCAATTCTCTTGAGAGTTCAATTAATTAGTGTAAATAATTTCCTCTTTAACAAAAATTACCACAACCATCTACAATTTAGTTGCCACAATTTAACTATTTTTCCCCCCGATAATTTTTTCACACTTTTTGTACTTCCTTGATGGTGTGAAGGTCAATAAAAGGCTCAATTAGAGAATTAAATTTTTGTATAATATTTATACATTTCAAGAAATTACAAATATTAAGTATTTAATTTTGATAGTGACAACTAAACTACATTAACCTTTTCTTACTCTTCATCTTAGTATTTATTATTCAATGCAGTGTTGAGTTTAACAATAGGTATTTTGTGATTTTATTTGTTTAAAAAACTATGTAAAAGAAAGGGAAAGTCTATTTTATTTATTTTGTAGTTTAACCAAATAATACTCTCAAAGATGATTAAATTGTGATTTGTAATGTAGTGTAATTTTAATTAAAGTGTAATGAATTCATTTTTGTTTTTTTTCCCAGGAGAACGGTGAAATTATGGTAGACAAAGTGCCCGGAATTGAAGTAAAGACTACCGCACCTTCATCTGGTAATCCTTATCCTCATCCGAAAAAATTGGGACGATTGAATGGACCTCATTCTAAGGACGACGCTCTGCATAATGTAATTAAATTACAAAAACAAAATATTTTACTCATGCTAACACAAACTACTCAAGGTCGCATTCATGTTTAAATATAGAATCTTTTGGGTTTATATTTTTAATTCAACTTGTCAAAACAGTGTATCAACCCTTGTTTTACTTTTTATTTGATTTTAGAAATATGTACAAAAATTATTCACCTCTTTTATTGAATATTGTAAAATAGAAAGGATGATTTGAGCTAACAATTCATTAATTAATTGTTTTTTCTTTTATAGATAATCTGTGAAAATGATGACATTGGTGATAAGGTAAGCCTCCATTCTCAATATTTTAATCCTGCTTTGCATACAATTGCTTTACACTTTGTCTTCAAGTATAACAAGTTCATTACTCGGTGATATCCTACTAATATTACCTAGTACATTAGTGACCAAGCTCCAAAGGCACTTGCATAATTCGAACTTTATATGGTTACTGACGCACGTGAGGTTATCTAAATTGGGTACAGAAAAAACTAAAGAGAATTTATAGAACATATAATATAATTTATACAAAAAGAAAATTCATAAAGGTTATAAAAATGAAGGAAAAGAAGGGTACGGGGAGTAGAAGAAGAGGATTGAAGTTTGCATGCAAAAAAATGGAATTTTATTTTTTTTGTCTGCAACGTATAAACGGTCTAATAGAAAAAGTACGAATCGGATGAGCGGTTCTTGCAAATGTGCACAAATGTTAATAGAGAGAGAGATGAAGTTAAAGTCAGAGAGAGAGAAGGGGAAGAAATGAATATTTTCATTGACGATAAACAAGGTGATAAATGTGTGAGAGAGAGAATGTTCAGACATTCAAAGAATGTTTATATATTTACATACATAATATTAGGCATGCTGCGTGTACAAACTGATAAGTAGTACATTATTATTATATGTTGTGCCTTGTGGTTAAAGACACTGTATTGATGTGATACGTAAGGGAATAATGAACAATGTTAAATGACTCTACATTCAAATGAGAAATTGTGGAGAGAGAGAGAGTTTTCAAATCAAAAGGCAAGTCCAAAGAATTTTGCGGACTCACAATAAAGGACTTCTTGCCTTTATAATTTTCTCAAACATGGTCTCTTTCCTAATGTATAGTATACAATGTATGGAAAATTGGAAACTGAATGATTTTCAGGAAACTTGTTTCCAAACTTTAAGTTATGTATCCAAAGGTTTACATGTATCGAGTTTTCACTTGAATATAATGATCCCTTTGGTTGTAGTTGTAGTTTGTTCTCTCTCTCTCTCTCCGTGAAATGTTTGCCTGTTTAAAACATTATTTCGTTTTGGTGAAGACAGGGACACGTGAATGCCTTTTCCGTTAGAGATGTTATATCCTCTCTGTTTATAATTTCTTTATGGATGTTCATAAAGAGAATCAATGACTTTTACTCATATATTCTTCAACTCTCTCTCTCTCTCTCTCTCTCTCTGTGTGTGTTCCTCGATACATTGAAAAGAGGAACCATGTACTAAACTTGAAATGACTTATCTCGTTGTGTTAACGAGTGACGTAGACAACTGTTAAGTGTACAGAGTGTACTGATGTAAAGAGAAAACAGTCCAAGTTTAAATCATCTATAGTTAAAAGATAATTTTAAATGTCTCAAAAAAAGTGTAGACAGAAGGGCTTCATATGGTTGAGAGAGAGAGAGTAGTTTTAGTTACAGATGTATGTAGTACAAGAGAGAGAGAGACCGGATGTAATCAAGATGAAAATCTGTATTCACATTTTAGAAGGTAAAAGTGTCACTGACGATTAAAAGTTTGATTTTATGAGCTCTGGAGAATTTTATTCGTACAACATTTTCCAGGTTGGTCCATTTTACAGGGCTTTTTGTTGCATGATCAGCACCAGAGTCATTCAGTTGTGTTGGCGCAAATGGCTGTAACTTGGTGTGGAGAATGGGGTCGTAAAACCTCTGGTTGTGCATAAACACAAAAACAAGCATAAAATGAAAAAAAAGGAAATTTCTATAGTGCAAAAGAATCCAAGTCTAAGTATTTAGTGTGTAAGGTGCTCCTCCTTTTTTTTCGTCAAGGATTTTTTTTGGTATCTTTTCCACCATCCTCTTCTTTTTGGGCAAAGGGCTATTCTATTCCACTCACATGAGCTATCATGAAACACATCTATTTCTCTCTCTATTGAGCCATTCTCCAACAAACTCTAATGTTAAAAGAAAATGTGACGCATCGCATATGTTTTCTCTGAAATCTCTTTTTTTTCTCTTCTTCTTGTTCGTCAACTTTCTGCTAAAAAAAAAAGTTTTTTCTTGCCTGTATTCTTCTTCAACTGTAGACTGTCTCTGTTGACAGTAGAGAACAGCTCTGGGTGCTATTTCCGACAAGTTTTGTATCTCTGACCTCTTCATGCCTTGAGCTCTCTCCAACTCTCTTATTTTTTAAACCATTATTGTGTATGTTATATCCAGGTATTATGTATTATCATTATTTTATGTCTGTGTTTACTGATCCCCTCCGATATCTCCTTTTTTTGCTGTCTAATCATGACAGTTTCTCGATGGGCTCAAATAAGATTACCAAAACGGCGGCACACTCCCTCTTGTCTATCACCTCCTCATAATACAGAGAGAGATATATATCACATGTGTAAACACTAAACATCAAATGGCAAATAATGGGGGCCACTTTTTTTTTCTTGTGGGCCTCAAAGTCTCTCTCTTTTCCTCTGTCAACATAAATAAAAAGTTTTCCAAAGAAGGGTAATAAAAAAAAAGTTGACATGTTTTGGTACTTTATGGAAAAGTACTTTGAGTTATAAATAAGAATGGAATTTATTCAATTTTTAATTTATAAATAATTTTTTAATATCTCCGTATTTCATTGATTATGTAATTGACAATTTAATTTATATTGTGCATCAAAATTTTTTTGAGTCTTATTTTTTCATAATCTTTCCTTGTCTTATTTTTGTAGCGAATGGTGGTCGTGGCACAATTTTAGGGAATTTTAGAATGGGAAGTGAATTGCGGTAGAGCATGAGCTATAGAAGTAGAGTGGTATTGTCCATTAGATGAAGAACAGTTGAAGAGAGGAGGAGGAGGGGAAGAGGATGAGAGAAATAGTGTGAAATGAAATGGAATGGAAATTCATGTAGTTTCAAGAAGTAGAGAAAAGTATAGGGGTGAGTTTTAGTGGCGTTGTGTAGTACAGTCCCTTTTGCCTTTGGTTTTACGATCAGACCAAATGGCCTGTATAAAACTAGCGAACATTCGCAAAATATTGCTTACTGGAGGCGAGGCGCGTTGAGAATATAAACTGATTTGCACTGTCGGGGCTAGAAAACATCCTGTGCATCTTTAGCCCCGTTCTCTCTCTCTCTCTCTCTCTCTCTTGCTTTTGCTTCCTTTTCAACTTAATCTGGTGATAGCGACGATAAAATTTGATTGGATCTTTTTATTGTACCATCCTGTTCGTCTCTGTTTTTTTTCTCTTCTTTTCTATCTCTTCCCCTCTCTCTCTCTCTCTCTCTCTCTGTCTTGACCCAAACTTTAACGTACAAACACGTATGGATGGACTTTGAGGATGAATGAGAGATGAAGAACAAAGTATAAAAAGGGATGCAAGAGCTTACATCATACAGAGAACATAAAATGATACTAGGATGGTATTAGGTTGCAACTAGAAACCGTGAAAATCTACATCCGATAAGAGTTCCCCGCACATTTTTTTCCTTTCTTGTTTCTTGCTTCTTTTTTTTTACACAATTTCTGACTCTCTCTTTGTGTCTGTGTAGGAGGAATTGGAGATCAAACAATGTCCTATTTTATCTAGTTACTTTTGTAGTGTGGAAAATTGTCTTGCAAACAATATTTTAACCGGATATCACACACACACGTTCTCTACTGTTATATTGGTCTAGTCAAGGGTATTTTTTCAGTGACGCTAAGAAATTCAAAGCTTTTTGTATGTCTACTGTGTATCAATGAGACTTTTAAAAAAGTGTTTGTGTGGAGTTTGTACAAAAATTCACATGGATTTTAGTCAATTGTTAAAAGCATTGTAAAATAATCTTCTTTTATAGCCATTTTTATTTAGAGAGAGAAAAAGTTTAGTAGTTTTTTAGCTAGTTGCAAAAATTTAAAAGTTTTTGGGGAAACCGCAAGATGGAATGGTCCTTACAAAAAAAAAGGTCTTGTTTTTTTTGGGAGAAAAAAATGTGTCTCTTGTACAATTTCTCTCTCTCTAACTTTGATGATGATACTTGGTACTTACCTTTGATTTTTGTCCTTGTAATTTTATCGACTTTTGTTACGTCCGTTGACTGTTCAATTAGACTAGAAGATTTTGAATGGAAAGTTGAACTTGTAAATTTTTTTTTTGTTTGTTTTGACATGATGGAAAACATGATCAATTTTATTAGATCACATTTTCTCTAGTCATAGTATTCTAGTACTTTCTATGCAATGAGACTATCCAATTTCATGTTCATTTTATTACAGAGACTAAAAAACAAGTGTAAAATTAAAGTGTGTGTGTGGTTCCTTTTTCTCTTTTTTTGGATTGTATCATTAAATGAACAAAACAACTAAAGGTTTTTTTTTCTCCAGTTCTTTTTTTTTATTTCTCCTCATTTACTTGCATGATTTTACTACTATGTTCGTGTCCTGGAATTGTATTCAGTTTCCCTTTTTTTTCTAAAGAGAGAAACATTTTGTATGGAAGAGTAAGAGTTTAACTGGGATATTAAAAGTTTTGTATTTTATTCCATTGATTTTCTTTGTAGGCTGGATTTTTTTGATTATTTTTTTTTGTAAATGATAGATAATCAGAAGATGAATTATAATTAAATTAAAGATAATCCACTTCATATGAAGTCTGTGATTGTTTGTATAAAAAATATAAATTGTACTTTGTAAAGTGATCAATAACTCTAGGGAATTTTTTTTGTGTGGAGACATTTGTACTATCATGGTACTTTATTTTACAAGAGGATGACAAAGTAAGATAGAGAGTGCGTGTGGGATACAAAGTTGATGTGGACGAGTGTTATATAACTATATGTATGAGAATTGGTGGAGAGTGAGAATAACTTTTAGACCAGAAGGAATCTTGGGCCGTTAGAATTAATCTCGTTTCATAAACCAATTCTATGGATTATTCTGTAGGAGGGCCTCAAGCTAGGAATTCTCCATACTAAGCTGCAATAATGCTTTAGTTGTTAATAATGCTCGTGATAAATACCCTCAAAGCTTCTTGTCTCTCTCTCTGGACATGTTTGCTCACCGAGAAAAGCTCTCTCTCTCTCTTCTCAAACCGCTTCTCCTTAATTAATTCTGCCAACGAGATAGTTTCTCTTTCGTTGAAGCTTCTTCCGCCACAAAATGTTTCAACTTATTCCCATAACACTCACTCTCCCTTTCTCCTTGGTATTTATTAAATAGAAAACCAAAGGTATAAAGTACTTTGTACTTTCACTCTCTCTCTCTCTTCTAGTTTGTTCATCAATAGTGTATGAACGTTGATTTTACTTTGTAGGGGCTTTTATACATGTTCATTTTGTGCATAAAAATGAATTCTAAATAGACAAATATTATATCTTAATTATTTAAGGAGCTTACAACATTCCTTGATTAACATGTCACAGTCACTCTAGTTAATAGTAAAAATTTGTTGCATGAAATTTTTTTTATACTGTTGACAGTACTCTTATAACACTAAAGAATAGTCATTTGAATAAAATGGAGAATAGAGAGAGAGAGTACAAAATTTTGGAGAAAACTTTGTAATGAAATATCATTTTATTGAACACATTTTATACATCTTCTTTTAATATAATATTGCCACTGGCAAAATTTTTGAAACTCAGAGAACAGTTAAGCTTTATATTTTATATATGGATAGTCACGTATAGTAAATGTGACACATTGTAGACTTGATGAGATTTTCATGAAGGATGACTTTAAAAAATTTATTTAAACTTGTAAATCCAAAATTTGGACTGGATGTGATGAAAAGAATATTTTGTGTGTATGTTTTTTTTATGGGGATGAATGTTGACAAGAAGGGAAAGAAAGAATTGTAAATGTGAGGCATGTATTAAACTGATTTACTAGATATTTATAAAAAGGAAATTACTTGAACGCTTGACGTAACTCTCAAAATTTGATTCCCAAACTGGGGAAAAGGGGGGAGGGGAGGGGGAGAAAGAATATAAATTTATACATATGTTGAGCAATAGAATTTATTAGTTAAGAAAATTTTCCTCTCGGGCTTGTAAATGAGAGCGCCCAGGTTTTCTCTCCATGTTCCGTTTCAAATCAAATTGTTTTGATCATAGACTTGTCATCTTGTTCTCTCTCTTTGTGTGTGTGTGCGTGTGTGCAATATTACAGTAGACTTGGTCAATAATAAAAAGAGAAGGCAGAAAAAAAGCCGCAAGGGATTGAGTATATAAAGTTTAATACGGTTTCTTTTTTTTGTATGAATATTAGATGCGAGTTATATGATGGTAATTAATTAAATTGTTAGTATGGGATTTATTTCTTGAAATGTGATGGATTCTAATAGGCTGTCAACTCCTAAAAATAATTATTCATGTGGTGATAAAACCACGATAAATAAAATCTAATTGTTCTAGACGACTAGACTAGGCCAATCATGAAATCAGTGATGTGTGAACTAATTGGCCAGCAAAAATTGTTTTTCAAAAGTTTTTAGTATTACCATTAAAGTTAGTCAATGTATGTAAAAAAAAATATTTTAATTTTGAGATGGTTTAGAATGTAGAACACGAGGAAGATTTTATTTTTGTGTACAAGAGGAATTTAAGTACAATTGAACGAATGATCTCGGACAGGAAAAGTTTACAAGTTTTTATTTATTTTTTTGACTCTCTCTCTCTCTCCAATTCTAACCAATTCCTCTTTGAAGGTATGCATAGGTTTAGACTTGAGAGACGTCTATAAAAAAAGTCTTTACGAATGGAGTATGTTTTCTATTTATTTTTCTTGACTATTTAGACTTGGCGTATTGGCTATAGTTTCTACTTGAAGGATTTTTATGGGGATGAATGCACAGGAAGTTGAATGCATTTTTTTCTCTCTTCATGTTGTACATCTTTCCGCCGTCTACCTTATGAAATGAGTCCTTCTCTACTTTTTTTTTGAACTATGACCTAAGCATGTTGACTGTTGATTTGGGTTTTTTTTTCATCTCTCTTTCTTTTCTTGAATAGAATTATGAATGTTTTCAACTCATGGAACGTAAATATGATAATATGTACTTATGTACAGTGAAGAGGGGTAGTCTGTTATTGGATTGAGTTTCAAGTAAATTACTTGAAAAGTGATTACGTACTTGTCTATATATTTTCTCCTCCTTTTTAGTGGAAAGCGGGAGAGAGTAAACTGAATTTAGGGGATAAAATTGAGTTGTCTTGGCAAATACATCTGAGGTTTAATTTCACTTTATTTTTCTTTCAAGGAAACGTATAACGGGAGGAAAGGCTACGAATATACAATACGTTTCTAGAGACACTACCAAAGTCTCAAACTATAGAGATTCTATGTACCTTAAGTTAAGTTATATGTACAAGAGAGAGAGAGAGCCAAAAAAACTGAGAGTTGGTGTACTTTACTCAAAAAAAAGTAAAAGTAGAAGCTTTTCAGACTCAAGCTTAGCTTTGAGCATCAAAATTTTTCGGAGTATATATTACTATACATATATACATATATATGTTCAAAAGAAAGTACATGGCGTCCAATGTACGTCACTCGAAAAAAAAGCCACTGCAGTCTATTGAAGAGAGGAGCTAAAAGATTCCATCCTCGAACTTGTTTACTTCTCTCTTTTCTCTCTTTTAAGAGTACTGAGACACTTGATAGTACTGAGAACTTTATTACGCTTGACTTGGATCAACCAAAGTTGCCTTATGTACACTTACATGAGTATGAAGGATGGTTCTTACAGTTTTTTTTTGTTCTATCTTTAACATTAGTTAGAATAGGTACTTATTTTTATATTAAATATTATTTATATATGACAAGTATTTTTTTACAAAGAGAGAAAATAAATTTATTTTAAATTTTATAGTTGGATTAAGTGAAATTATTGAAGAAAGTTAAGATCATTTAGTTGTGTGGATTTTAGTGAAAGTGTAAATTCTGAATTTATTTATATTGGTGAAAAAAAATTAGTTTAAATGATTTAAATTAAGAGATATTGATAGCACAAGTCGAGACCCATTTTTGGGTAAAATACTTGTTGGAACTTTCACTTGATGTTTATTTCTATAGACAATGGTTTGTAATACATTTTGGGACTATAATGGGTGGGGAAACTATCAGTTATGGGAATATAGTGAGTGATATGGGCAGTGATTGTGTATACCTGTAGTGAAGATGTTAGAATAGAAAATCAGGAGATTTGGAGTGACTTGTTCTCTTCACGGTAATTTGTTAGAAAAGAGAGAGAGAAGAGTCTTCTTTGCTGTGTGTTGCTGTTTTACCATTTGTCGAGAGAGAGAGAGAGAGAGAGATGGGGGCTAGGGGGGTTGGTGGTGGAATTAAAGAAAACAAAAGAGAGGACGTGTGAGCTCTTCGTAGTTCTTCCGCGTACGTTCTTTCCTGTTCTTCTTTCTTTTGTGCTGTTGCATGAGAGTATTTTTTGGGGGGGAGTATAGCATGGCGTAAGGATGAACCCCATAGTTTGATAGTGAAAGATTGTGTAGTATTGATCGCTTAGTTTTTCTCTTTCTCTGTCTCTCGTACAATACTATAGTTAGAGCCGCCTAAGTTTTTTTGTGTGTAAAGGATGCTCACTCTCTCTACAATTTTTACGGCGGTCGAACATGACCCACAGGACTGAGAGTGAAATGTATAAAGGTTAAGTAAGGACACTAGGATGGTGCGAGACTACAAATGTGGGGGGTATAGCTTTTTGGTTAGTCTGTGCACATGTCTGTATTTGGATAGGATCTGGCATGAGAGTAAAATAGGTGGCAAAATAGAAAAAAAAGTCTTACATGCTTTCTGCCCTTCACCGCATGTACAATTGTAAGGACATTTTGTAGGAGAAAGGGGAAAAAAAGTGTGGTGTTTTTTTGTGTGTGTGTGCTCTTCTTTTTGTGCTTGGTGTGTGTTGGTCAGAAGTCTGCTCAATTTTATAAAAATAGGTAGGGTGGCATGTAAAATGTTATAAATTATGTCGTTTTCACAGTGTATCAATCGAGTCAAACCTCGGTGGTTGTTGGATGTAGCTAGTCAATTACATTAAAGTAGGCATCCATTACCATTACCAAGGTATGTTTTGTGCTTGTGGGTTAATGTTTCGCCCATTTATTTCTTATAGTTGAGGGGGAGGGGATATTTTTTGTGTGTATGATGTGAGAGTGAGTTGCTGGGGTTGATCTTTGACTATCTAAAGTCTCTCTCTCTCTCTCTCTCTTTTTATAGAGAGAAAAACTCGTGTCTATTTATGCCCGATTTACATGCAACATGAAAAGGGGGTCGAAAATCTCTCTCTCTCTCCCATCAATATATGAGGTTCTATGACTCTACATCAACTTTAGTTTTTGTAGCCTAAGAGCAATATTATGAGGATTTAACACGAATACCCAAACACAAAATACCCAACATTAACTTTATGGTCTCACGTTTCACTGTCTCTCCCTCTCTCTCTCTCTCTTTTCTCCTTTCCGTGTTGAATTAGGAGTGATTTCTATAGGTGAAAGAGAGTAAAGTCTGACACTAGACGAGTGACTGGTGAGTCTTCTTTTAATGACTGCTTCACACTCTTCTCTCTTTGCGGCGAATTAAATGCTCTTTTCTTTGTGTGTCTATGATACATGTACATCATCATATAAAAGAAAGTCAGGACGAGCTTTCTCTCTCTCTCTAGATTCTATTTCACTCGATGAACAGAAATAATGGGGAAAATATATCAATAATATATCCTATAATATGTCAATCTTTTACCAAGGTTGAAGAGACTTTGTGTGTTGGTCTTATGTTCTTTTGTGTGTGTGTGGTGGATAGATAGATACTCTGGTAGACACACAAAGGTCGGCGGTAGTTGTTGTATTTGGTGTAACATGTTCTCTCTCTCTCTCTCTCGGTTTCCCATTCATTCACTGCTTCATTGCACTTTTGCCTCAAAAACCGTTTTCCCTTGATTCATTTCATTTCCATGGTGGTATGAGATAGAGACCACAAAACTGTTTCCATTTTCATTCCGCTCTATTCTACCTATTTACTATTTATGTGCGAGACCCTGGCGTCTTTTTCTGTGGTGGCTTCAATTTTCTATTTTTTTCCTTTTTGCATACAATTTACTCACTGAGTGCCTACCTCAAATATTTCATTTCTCCATCTCCGTCTCGCTCTCTCTCTTTCTTGGTTCTTATTCTTGAGAAAAAAAAGGAAACATGGCTACGGGCTCAATATAATGAAACGCGTGGTTTGAGAGAGTCGACATGGAGCTGATTTTCACAAATATTTGATGGGGTGTAAGAAAAACCTTGTGTTTCAACCAGGACAACAGAATTGGTTGGTTTATAATACATTGAGTTTCTTTTCCTATAAAATAAAGAAAAAGGGTGAAACGATATATATATTGTAGGTACTACAAAGGAGACGACGTTTTTTTATTTCTTTTTTTTCTTCTTCTTTCAAGATTAAACTCTACTTACTCAACAAAAAATTTTTTTTTACCTTGGTGTTGGCTTTATCTATAATATATATTTATTATGTTGTTGTGTATTTTATTATTATATAATATTATGTGGACAAATGTGTGGTAACAAGACAGTTCTCTAGAATTTTTTTTTAATGA
>JAQIVZ010000790.1:0-49514 GCA_034700945.1 Arrhopalites spinosus | reverse complement strand
ACATCAACATTTTTTCTATTGGCTCTAGTTTTGAGTCACATGGTTTCCTATGTTATAGGGACCTGGCTTCGTCTATACACACAGAGAGTACACATGTATATGAAGAGGGTTCCCTTCGTGAAGTGTACCCACGTTGAAATGAGACATAAATAAGTCACATGCAGAAAATTTGACATAATTTCTTTTTAACTACCCGGGTCTCAAGTTTCTTTTTCTCTCTCTCCGTCTGCTCGCTTGTCCTGACAGGTTCCGTTTCATTTTCACCGTCGTCATTTATATATTTTGTGGTTTTTTTGGTTGTGGTGATGGTGGTTGTTTATACTTTATACTCAACCCCCCTTGTAGTTTATACTTGTCTCATTGTCAATGTGAAAATGCTGATAGGTGGGTCCATACCACAAGTCTAGTCAATACAGATACAGTATAAATTTAGATACTCTTTCTCTCACTCTGCAGTAGTACTGATACTATGGTATGCAAAAGTGACGGGAGTTCGGGAGAGGGGACCGGAAACGGGTAGTTTGTCGTTTCCCTTCCAACTTTGTCAAACCATAGACGAGAGAGTTGGCTGTATCATTTCTATAGACATTGCATGTTAGTCGAGACTGAATAAATGAGGCAGCTTGATGGTGAAGACGACCGGAAACGGGCAGTTGTGAAAAGAGAGGGTTACTTTTTTTTCGCAGAGACAGGGGTTAATTAAAACCAGAAATTACTCTCATCCCCATTTGTCTCTATTTGACAGAGGTGAGAAGAGAATTTCTGATTATAATAATTTATTATTTTTAATTACATACATTGAGGTATTTATCTAAGGTCCATTTGCATGTCAAATAAGAGAATGATAGCGATGAATTGTCTTTTTCATTTCAGAAAAATTCAATTCATGCAAGTCCATTTAATTGTTGAAAATTAGCCTCAAAAACTCATGATACTTGACTAAGCAACCTAAAAAATTTCATTCATGTTGATTAAATCCATGCCAGAATTAAAAATCCACTTTTACAAGTGAGCATTTTAATGATATTCATTTTTAAAATTTGCATAAAGTTGAGTATCAAGACCATTTCATGTTGGAAATCTTTGATATGTTTTTTTGAACTCATCATCAAGGGCTGTACATACTTAGATTTTCACCCATGACAAATTTATACAGACAACAACAAATTTGTGCGGAATTGAAAAAGATTAGAGGAATGGCTTTTCAGCTTTGGGGGACGAGCGGACTTTTTGTTCGGCTTGGGCTTTTTAAAAGCTTTGTATTAAAATGTTTTACTTTTTGACTTGACTGCATAAAAGAGGCACACGTTTATAGACATTTGAAGAGTCGTCTCGTCAGAATTCATCTCATGTTCATTCTTCTTCCCTTGTCTCTAAATACAAGGGCGGTTATGACTTTTTAGGATTGATTTGTTCGACTCGTTTGAATCATTTTTTTTCCTCTAAATTCTGAAATAAAAGGAGACAGAGGAGGGAGGGGGTTGTAAGATGGTCTAGTGCATTACAGAGAGAAAGAGAGAATAGAACAACCCTCTGCCATGTTCTTTGGTTTTAAAAGGAAATATCTTAATTTATGATCCTGTGGAACGTTTAACAGGAGAGAGGCTGAACGACGAGAATTAGATAATTGTAGTGGTGTAGCTACAGCCTCTAATTCAACATTTAATTCTCCTGAGGGTATAGAGAATACAGTAGCAAGTAAATATTATTATAGTTATTATATGGTGCACTGGTTTCTGAGTGATTGAGTTATACAATTGAGAAAAAAATGTAGACGGGAAAAAAATAGTTTTATATGTAATAATAGTATGTTATTTATACACTTTAATTGGCTAATGAAATTGGTATGCCCTGCTATGGGGGCGCGTGAGTCTTTGGGAAGAGGAGAAAACAAAAAACCAAACATTAAAATAAATATATGTAATATGTTGTGGGTAATTAACTAATGGGAATATTCATGTTGAGTGAATGTTAAATTGTTCAATTTTTTCTTCTCTTTCATTTATTCTTAGGATTTACCAGCAACGTCGTTGCGCACGATGTGGTGGAGGTATAAATGCACAAGAGTTAGTGATGCGAGCAAAAGATCTAGTCTATCATCTTCAATGCTTTGTTTGTGTCATCTGTTCCCGTGTTCTCAACAAAGGTAAGGATGAAATGTTTTTATTGTTTTTTAATTAAAAAATAAATCAAACAATAGATTATCTCATTGTTGTAAAAAATTGGCTTGTACCGTGATTTTTAGTAAAAGTTTTTCACAGAGAATTGATGAGTCATTTTTAAATTTAAAGATTTTTCAGGTCAAGTCAACCAATGAAACATTTATAGACTTTTATATTTCAAGTCACGGACAAAGAGAAATGTCAAATATTAATTTGTGACTTAAAATTAAATTAAATTTTGTGCTAAAGAAAGATTAAACTTTGTTTAGCTTTTTTATACTCAATGAGTTCATTATTGTACAATGTAGAATGATTATACTTGGACGATTTTTAAAAAATGTGGTCAAATTCACTGGAATGTATAAAAAGCAAATGAATGAACAGTCAAAATATCTCTTGGAATCAGTGAGTGTGGTCATTAATGTGTAAATGTGGTTTTTTGATATGGTGACGCAGGTGATCATTTTGGAATGAGGAGTAGTGGCCTGTACTGTGAAACTCACTACATTGCGGTCAGCGGGAGTGAGGAGAATGACAATCATTCATCGTCATCGCCACCCTATTTTAACGGTGTGGGGACAGGAGTCAAGGGTCGGCCTCGGAAACAGCGGAAAGAGTCACAAGGGCCTGGTATAATTTCTTGTTTTTTTTCATGTCCCTATCATTTACATTATACTTACACCCCCAGTACGATATGTGAACATGTGTAGATTGATAGATATATTAGATATATAGACACTACCCACTACCTTTCCCCCATGAATATCAATTAACCTGCTCCTCTTATTATTTGTAATCTGATCAGTGTAATGATTTCCTAATCATAGTCGATTAGGACTTTTTTTGTTTGTTGGTATTACTTTGTATGTAACAATATGGGTGTTTATTCTACTGTCTCTATTGCTTTTCCTACTTTTTCCAACGCACGTGTACGATGCAGTCACTAATTGGAACCGGATGCCGGTTGTTGTTTATCAAAATTTCCCATATATTATTATTTTGTTTCGTTAATACATATCCCATATCCTTATCTAACCCCATGTTTCAATCCCCATTTTTCTAGTTTAACATTTTTGAGTGACTCAAATTACATTTCTTTTTTTCTTCACTCTCATAAAAATATGATTTTTATAACTTGTGTCGTTTTTTTGTCATTGGAGATGAGTCAATTTTATGCAAATTTAACTTTAGACTTTGCATGCCTAGTAGACAAATCAGTTCTACCTACATGAATTTGAACGTGGGACATGAATGCATGGTGCAGTTCTTTTTTTAAAAGTTTGATCACTTGTCTCAATATTACAGATTCAGTTACCCACCATCTTTGAGATTTTTCTTCTCTTTTTTTCTCCTTAAATCGATTAAATCTCAGTTCTATTTTTAAAATGTCGAGTTGAATAGAGGCCATTGTTTTGAGTCAAAATGAAAAGCGAATCTTTTGTTTTTATATATTTTCCAAGTTATTTTTGACAAGAAATGTCGTCCTTTGAAATGGCCAAGTCAGTTTTATAACACTTACTGTTAGTCAACTTTTTCTGCCTTCTTGTAACTTTTTACTAAAAAGTTTTTATTATTTGAAAAGTATTTGGTTCGTAGTAAGGTAGCACAAAAATATTTATTATTTTAGCAGTATCCACTTGATAAAATCTAAAATCTTTTATTTTCTATTTTTCATTTGTCACTATCAAAAAGTCATGTCATCTGTATACGATAAAAACAAATTTTTTGTATACTAGAATTAGATTAAAGTTTGGAGGCCAAATGAAAATCATCAAATGACTTTTTATAGACTTTTATGTATCTAGTCTTAGGGAAAGAAAGACTAAAAAATTTAGAGATGGGTACGCTGCTTATTTTAGACTTTTGTCGCAATATGACGCAATTCTTTTCCCCACCACACCCTTTTCTTTAGAAAAAACATTTTTTGACATAAATGTTTATTTAAACATTTTACATGGGGAGTAGACA
Source organism: Arrhopalites spinosus (assembly GCA_034700945.1). Lineage (NCBI taxonomy): Eukaryota > Metazoa > Arthropoda > Collembola > Symphypleona > Arrhopalitidae > Arrhopalites > Arrhopalites spinosus. The sequence continues at coordinate 45,384 of JAQIVZ010000790.1, read as the reverse complement.
AGCTTTCAAGTTAAAACGGAGAAATGATGAGGGGAGGAGGGGGGGGGGGGTTAAGCTTGACTGTGTTTAGACGATAGGTGTTTTTGTACAAGATAGATGATGGGAAAAAGAAAACTAAGTGAGGCGAGGGCCATCCCCACTGTCTGCCACTCTCTTAAAAAAGGCTTATTTGTGTGTATAATATATGTATGAAAAGACAGAAAAGTAGAGTAATTGAAAAATTGGTCAAAAATGTTCTGACTTTGAGTTGTTTTATGGATGTAGTGTAGTTGGTTCGTCGTGAGAATCAAGTTGAGTTTGGAATGTTGATTTGAGAAAACATTATTATTTTTTGTATAATATATGAATAAAAATATTTTTTTAACAAAAAATTTTCTTTGTTTTTTGGGAACAGTACCGGAAATACCGGAAGTGAGTAGTGGGCACGATCACCATCATCAAGTGGGTCTCCGTCTTGATACTAGCTACGATTCGGCTAGTTCCAGCTCCTGTAATAATCAAGCTCGGACCAAAAGGATGAGAACTTCTTTTAAACATCATCAACTAAGGACGATGAAATCTTATTTTGCCATCAATCAAAATCCCGATGCCAAAGACTTGAAACAACTAGCGCAGAAAACTGGACTAAGTAAACGGGTCCTACAGGTTACTTGAGCTTTTTGTCTCTATCCATTTACACATTCATTCCATTGTAAAGTTGGGTATGGTGTAGGACGAGTCTCCTTTTGTTTTTACGTGTGTCTGTGTACCCAATACAACTCATGTCTATGTAGAATAGATAGACAGAGTACAGATATATTGTCAAGGACTTAAGGAATTATAAGTCTCTCAAAGCTTTTTTGTCCCCTCTCTCTCTTTATCCAAATTTCCCTTGTCCTTCTTGTTCGCAAGCTGACAATGAATTTAAATGACAGTATTATGAATATTAACAAAAGTAGATTCTTGGGTTTGAGTTTGACACTGTACAGTGTACACTAATCAAACGGGAATTTTTATGTCAATTCAACAAAGTTATTTTGTATATATTTTTTTTGTCTTGTCTTTTGTTGTTTTTTACTGTCATATTTTATCCTCGTGATATTTCAACACCATTTCACTTTACTGGGGACACTCCACTCTACTGAGTATTCATGTCAGAAAAAATGTGGTCAAAATACATGTCATGAATTATAATTTTTATGTAGTTTTTTAAAAAATAGTTAGTTTCCTTTTCTGCGTAAAATTTTAATCAAAATTATACTAAATAGGTATATCTTGAGATTTGATAGGTTGATTAAAATATTCTTTCTAAAAATTGACACCATCTTACTTTATTCGTATTAGGGAGTTTGAAAATAAATGTACACGTTTGTAATAGACAGAAGTCATCATCTCAGTTTGATATTATTAAAAAACTTGACTATGAATATAATTTTTAATTTAAAAACTTGAATCTGACTACTGAAAAAAAGTTTTATCTCAACACCATTCCTACAAATTGTTACAGAGTAAGTGAATAAACTTAAAAAAACTAGACAGAAGATAGGTTAAAGATTGAGACTAGAAAAATAATAGTTGTATCATTATTCCAATGAAAAAATTGTGTGGAAGAAGGTTGGCAATATAGTCTTTTTGAAAAAATACACATATAAATAAAAAAACGGTCCATAAAATATGTCACTCTTGTGGTTGTTCCACAATATTTTTGTATGTGTTTCGAATGAATGAAAGTGGAGAGAGAGAGAAAAAAATGAGGAGAGTTCATAAATCAAGTGGGGCGAAATGAGCCGTCAACAAAAGCTAACAAAGCCTACAGGGCTTAAGACAAAGAGCCATAGATAATATATTAGTTTAAAGAATCAAGTTTCAGTCATACTATCCCCCTGTATAAGGAGTACTAGTAGAGTTAAAGGATTCAAAAAAAAGTACTCTCTCTCCCAATATAAGTAAGTAGGAGCATAATAATATAAATATTATTATTATATAATAGAACATAGTGAAAAGAGTGAGAGAGAGAGAAAAAGTTTTAAAAAATCTTGAGCAATTATTTGTTCAGTGAGTGTCAGGTGGGTCAAAATTTACGATGACGATTGAGGATTTACAGTTGAAAAAACTGTTCTCAGTTTCCTCGGACTCTCTCTCTCCCTTCAATAGCCAGACCAATGGAAGATGGAATGTATAGACATGGAGAAAAAATAATAATGTATAGGGACTAGAAAAAAACACAATTCCAAAACTGATATTCCAATTTGAATAAAATTTGAATAAAATTTGCATAGTCAAACAAGAGGGATAGAGATAAAAAAAAAGTTCCCAAAGAATCAAGTCCCTAAAAAAAACTCTATTCTCATTGATTATAAACGTCCATATGGGATTACTTGTGTATTAAGTCTGGGTCATCAATATGGACAAAAATTTTCTTTTGTGTAATTTGTAGAGTTTAAATCCTATCAATACCTTGTTTAGTTGTTATGATACATGTGTGTGTAGACAGGCAGGGAGAGAAGGATACAACTTATTATAATTAAGTGTTAAGACAATATTTGAAATTTGGCTTTTCATTTTTTTAATACAAGATGAACAACCACCATCACTTGCTCTGACTAACAAGGCAAGGGAGAATCTCATCCAGCACCTGCAACATTAAAAAAAGAGCAAAATAGTTTGTAATATATATACAACTAGTCAAGGGAGAGCCCTTATTATTATTAAACATTTTTTGGTCTTGGTGTTGGTGTTAGTCTTGGTGTGGTTCATGTTGACGGGGCGGTGGTGCGGTTATTTCGTTCGGGAAATGAAACGAAAAAAAGGACGAGAGAGAGAGGGAAAAGGAAGAATTATGATGAAACATGAAACATTGAAATGGAATGGAAGAATCGACGGACTTTTTGAGTTTTCAACTCAAGCGTTTTTCTTCTTGTCCACATAACTTGTAAAAGTTTTAAGCTTTGCCATATGTTAGTGTCCCATTCCAATTCCTCTCTCTCTTTCTCCTTCTTTTCCTCACCGTCCAGAAGATCCGAAGGTTGAAAAAAGTCTTGAGAGGACTTGTTGAGAATTTTTCCTATTTTGAAAACCAATTGGAATGGAATGAAAATGTTTTGTCGTTATTTTTGTTCTCTTGTTGATGATCTTGTTGTCTAAATAACTAATTCTTCTTTGACGTTTACTCTCAGGTATGGTTCCAAAATGCTAGAGCTAAATGGAGGCGAAATATGATTAGATCAGAAGGAAATGAGCGGATTCCGAGTGACAGTGGTCACAAATCTGGTAAGTTTAAGTTTTGTATTCATTTTTTTTCTTTTCAACAAAAACATCATATGGTACACACTCATCACTTTTTAAAAACTAAACCAAAACCACACTACTTATAACCTACAATTTATTTTTTTTGACAGAGGGCACAAATTTTCACTAATTTTTTGTGTCTACACATTTACACAAAACACACACACGAGATGTGTACAGACAGTATAAACGATATTTTTGTAAAAGAAAACCCTTGAAAGATTTCTTACATTAAGTACACAATATACATTTCAACGTTTGTTACGATCCAGTGACTTTGAAGATCCTAACTCTTGGATTTCTTTGCGATGTGATATAAGATTTGAGATCCAGTTTTAAGGTTTTCTTGAAGGTTGTCTTTGTGACTCTCCTTCTTGTTCTGGTAGGTTCAGGGGTCCCTTGTTTTCATGTTGTAGGAAAATATAAATTTTTTTTCTTTTAAAATCTTAATGTGTATAGTTTATTCGTGTTTGGCTACTCTTTCAAAACTTTTTTTTTCCATTCTTTATTTTTTTGTGATGAAATTATGTAAAAGGAGAATACTTATACTGATATAGTATTATGAGGGGAGACACGACAGGAAGGCTCAAGTGGGGAAGATTGATAAAGTGTCCCAATTAAAGTGTCACAATTCAAAACTATTACCGAGTCAATTTTTTCTCTACACGGCATGGTCGTCCATTTCACGTCCGTCGTCATAATATTATAGTAATCAGGCATGGAGGCATGGTGGTGGGGTTTGGTTAGTACAGTAGACATTAGTGGTTAGTACAGTAGACAGGTAAGGGTAGACCCCACTTTAAATTATCAAATCATGGAATGAACAAAAAAAAGAAACCCCCGTCACCCGTCATCTGTCAATAAGTTGAAACACGCGGCGTTCATTTATCACTATACAGTGATACTTAATAATTTTGTCTAACTCTCCCCCCCCCCTCCTTCCCTCCTTTTCCATTCACCTTCTGGATATACAAGAATTGTGATTGTGTTGTCCAGAAGAATGAAAGAGAAGAGAGACACGGAGGACCAGTTCTTGTGACACAAAAAAACAGAGAGAGAGAGTTTTTGGCTATATAAACTTGGGCCTTCTGTACTTGTAGAACATGTAAGAAAGATAGAATGTCAACGTCATCATCAAAACCCTTTTTTTTATTTCTTTTTTGGCTATCTCTCTTGTTACCTCTCTCTCTCTCTCTCCATGATTATGATTATAGACTATATGGGGTTGTACTTATATGTATTGTGCACATGTACGAGTAGGTGACTTTGCATGAAAAACTTGGGGAAGAGATAGGGATGAAAAATACAATCTTAATTTCAGGGTTTAATTTATTTAACATTTCTTTACAATGCACATGGTTGATTTTGACTCATATAAAGTTGAATAAAACTAGAATTTGTATGGTTTAATTACCCAAGATTTTACTGATTAGAAAAAAAAGAGGGGGAAAGGAAGGAAGATTATGCATTAAATATGGGGCTACAGGTGTACCATTTTCCATACTCTCTCAAAAGTCTAGGAGCAGGTGCAGGGGAGGGGAGAAAAAGGCATGAAGCTAATATCTGTATGTCCCGTTAAAATGTTTAGGGAGTGTTAGATCTATGTAATAATAAATTGTTGGAATTTTTTAATTGGCATGAAAAAGAAGTCATTTTTACCCCCTTTTTTGAGCAAAAAAAACCATCAACATTTTAACATTTTGAAGGGACGATTTAGAGGAAGAGAGAAAAGGTGAAAGATTTTGGATGAAAAAGTCGCTAGGAATTTACAAATTCCAAATTGTTTCTTATCATTCAATTATTTTTTGTATTAGAAAAAGTTGTGAATCAATTTTTGAAGATTCTGACAAAAAAACTGGATGGTCAATAACATGGTACATGAATTGAATGATAAAAAGGGAGGAGGGAGGGGGACAAGTTGTATTAAATTTTTTTGATATTTGATGACATGATTCATTCATTTCTATCTTAATATACTTGTAATTAGTTGGAAAGTGGGTAAAAGGGATGTTACATAGAAAATTGGAATGATGAAAAAAAAGCGGTTCATCTTTTGGTTCATCTTTTGAACAAAATACTTGAATTTTTTTTATTATTCAGTTCCAGCACACACCACCCATCATTTCATTCAAACAATTGCTATAATATTATCTTTGATGATAAGCCAAAGTCGAATGACATGACATGACAAGATTTGTTTTTTTTTTTCTTCTTCTTCTTCATCATATGTATGAAGATTGACTATATGTAAAGTACAGTAGTAAATTCAGGGGGGATGAAAAAAAAGGGGAGCCAGGAACCAAATTTAAATTGAAAGGAAGAAAAAATTCAACTCCTTCATCTCCTTTACCTTCTTAGTTCTTAACCATCACATTTTTAGAGAGAGGGGGAAAATCCCAAGCTAAAACTGTTGAAAAATCCTAAAAAATGTTTGAAATAGTCTCCTACTTTGAACACCATCACGATCATCATCCAATTTAATCATGTTGACTGTCTCCGTCTCTCTTTCTTAAACAAGACAAAAAATATTCTTTTTCATACATAAATATCACTATATACACAATACACATCTCCCATAAATATGCTCAAAACTCTTGAAAATATAAAATAAAAAAAAGTTACTCATTTCTTGTTCTCTGATTGGTTTTTTCCTAGACGGCGTAAGTCCCATTCGAGACGTGGACAATTTCAACAGCCAGCCAAGAAGCATCGATCTTCTGAATTCTGACGACGGCGGATTTTCCTCATCTGACATTTACTAGCTCGTTCCGCTCACAGTTTCCATATAAATATACACTATAAAAACGTCTCTACCATTATACATTTTACCTATATATATATTAAATTATATTACAGACGTATCTGTCTCTCTTCAATTGTGTGTAGAGAGAGAGAGAGATACAGATAGACGAAAAAGTTCTATGAGTGCAATGTATTTGTATTTGACTGTGTGTATGTGTAACTGACTCTCCTATCATTTAATATGATAACTCTCGACTGTGACTCCTCGCGACGTGTAGTATACTAGAAAATTCTATAAAATAATATCATACCATATGATGATATTAAATTATACAAGAAGTAAACTCAACCATCACTACCATACCAATACCAACTATTTACATATATAAGTATAACTATAATAAGTATGTTATATATATATACCTTTTACTCTCGTGTATTTGATTTTTAAGTGAACTTGTTGTTGTACCTATATAATATTATTATGATGATGCATGTTGTGAACTATATACACATAAAAAAAGTTATATACATGTACGTATGGTCTTATGAATCTATGATACACATTACACACACAACATTGTGGATGTACAAGGATTATTTGTGTGTGTCTGTGTGTGTGTACGAGAGTGAGTGAGAGAAAGAAAAAGAAAGAGAAGAGGAAAAAAAATAAATCTATACGTGCATAGTGTTTTTAATGATACTGACTTTTTCAATTGCCACATCACACATCCACATCTCTTCTTCTCTTGTAGGTATAACTATTTGTACATATTTCACATTTTCTTCTCTTGTCGTCTCTCAGTTTTCTGTACTAACTCTAGTAGTCGTAGTAGTCAAAATCGTAGTACTGGTGGTTGGATGGACTAATGAGGAGTTGCCCATGGCAACCAGGACTAAATGAGCGGACGCGACGCAAAGGCGAAACGTAAAACGCAAAGGCTCAGGTTCTCTCAGAACATGGTCCCTATACATAGGTATATAGTTTTAGCTACTGGTGCTTGTGCCATTATATTTTTACATATATATATATAAAATACTCTCTTGTGTGTGTATATATAGGGTTAGCAAAGCACCTTCTCAGTGCTCCTCTCAAACAAACTAAAACTGTTCAAACTCTGAAAATTCAGCAGAGAGGAGGAAGCATATGCTATTCATTATATTCAATATGCTCTTCCTCACCCAGTCTTCTTTTTTCTCTCTCTCTCTCCTTTATTATATATATTAGTATAGTATAATATAATAATGATAGAAAAAAAATACTATATATAGATATAGATGATGATCATGATTATTATTATTATAGGGAAGAACAAGTCAACTCGAAAAGTTCCCTTTTTAACACGTGCAGTTGTTAGTTGGGTAAGGTTCTTTGTTTAATCCTTCGTTAGGGGGATATGTCTCTCTCTCTCCTGTAGAATCCTACACAACTTGTATTAGTCAACACAGTCACAGTCAGTATGAATGGCGAAAGAGAGAGAGGAATGGCATGAGCACATCTACGGATATTCTTAATACAGATACTTAGTCTCATGGAAACAGCAGTAGACGAGATAGAGACAGAGGAAAAAGCAAAAGCGAAAATATAATACTAGAAGGATAGGACTGAGGAGGAACAAAAAAAAATTCTACCTGACTCTTCCACTTTTTTCACGGTTTGTGTATATGTTGACTAGAGAGACAGAGAGTGTATAGAAGATCGGAAGGGGTGATAGTAGATCTAGATGAAAAACAGGTTCTTTTTCCTCTAACTTTAACTTGAGAGACTTTATGCACACAAGTCAATTGAAAAACTGTTTCTCTCTCTCTCTTTGGTTGTTGTAGCAGAGAGAGATAGCTGTGGCAATCGCTCTTCCCTTTTACCTTGTTGGTTTCTTGTCCTTCTGTCTTATTCGCTTCAAAACTTTGAGCCCTAGCTCAGACTATTGACTAGAAGAGAGACAGAGAGAGAAAAAGTATTTCTTGTTACATGTCCTCCTTTCAAAGTAACCCTTAATATTATTACGTGACGAAGATGATCACACGTCCGTCTCAGCAAGACGAAGAAGGATCGAGAGAGAGAGAGAGAGGGTCTCCTTTTTTTAATAGGACAGAAGAAAAAACCCGAAAGGACCTTTAGAATGTGTTTGTTATATTTTTTTTGTCTTAGATCAGTCGCTCTACTTTTACATGGTCTTGGACATTTCTCAACCCGTCACCTTCCTCCCTATTATTATTATAGTGTGTCTCTCTCTCTGTAAAAGAACTCTGGAGTTTGTGTGGACTTTTGTTCAATCTTCCAGCTCTCCACTCTCATTTATCTAGTTCAAAGTCAAAGAGGGAGGGGGATGGGGATGAAATAAAAAAAAATTGTACAATTCTTTCCTCCGAATTCCAGTGATAGGGATGATGATGCCGGTACAGATGAGACAGAGAGAGAGAGAAAAGTCTCAATGTGGAGATTCTAGTTCTAGTTTTATGGGACAGAGAACTCACTCATGTACATACAATTGAGAATTTTTTCAACCAAACAATTTTTTTTGTGTGGTCAAGTACAAGTAGAATGCCGATTTTTATATTTTTATTTCATTTTATGGAAGTGAGATGGAATTATTATATTGTTGTTGTTGTGTGCATATGTACACAAGCACAAGTATATTCTTTTGTATGATGTACATACATGTATATATGTTATACTATGTGGAGATGAGCTGGTTTAGATTGTATGTTTTTGTGAAGGGACCCTCATGATCATGGAAGGAGAGAGAAGAGGGCCGGGCCGGAGGGCTGTAGACTGTTTATAGGGATCGTTTAAATAAAGAGATTTTATGGGGAGATGAGAGATGTGGAGGAGAGATAAATCAGGGAATATCTGGGCTGCTATACAGTTGAGTTGATTGATTAGCAGGTTCCTCTCTTTTTTATCTTTTTTACTCTCTCTCTCTCTCTCTCTCTCTCTCTCTATTGCTTATATCTCATATGACCAAGATATAGAATATCTGGATTCATTTCAGAGAGAGAGAGAGAGATGAGGCAAGGTGGAAAATACAACTTTATTTATACGTTTTTTTTCAGGAATATCCGACTCCCTTTTTTTGTATTGAAATGTGGTCAAATGTTTCAATCAAATGCTTCATGTACTTGGCTCCCATATTTTGTGTTAGGGCAGGTGAATCAATCATATTATTTTTTTACAGCTAATTATTTTTAACAAAGCCATATAGGCTTTGCAAGAAAAAATATGATACAAGGAATTGGGAAAGGACTGATGGATACTGAAGGAAATTTCGTAAAATGACAAAAAAACTTGGACTTGGAAATAAATTTTAATTTTGATATTGAAGACAGGTAAGAAGGACAGACTACCCCTGAATGTCTTTAATTTGTATAAAAAAAGATTGACCATAAAATACTTTAGTCTTTGAAGCATGAAATTCAATGTACATGCAAATATCTCTTAAAATGACATGGGGGATTTGTGCCTCAGTAAGAGCTCGACGCCGTTCACAAGTTTTAATAGACTTGGGGTCCCCTAAACGTCGGAGGCTATCATAGTTCCGTCATAAATGAATAATAGAATGAGATAATATTTTTACAAATAATCCCGATTTACATGATTATTTGTCTTCTGGCCCACAACCAACAAGAAGAGAAGGGAGGACCCATGGGGAGTTTATCATATTTCAGTCAACGTCGGTGGTGTGTGGTTGTGTATTCTTTTTTTATGAAAAAAAACAAGAGACGGGAGAAAAAAGTTGGTCGTGGGATATGAAGGAAAAACAAAAGAATAATAGTTGATAGTTTATGAAATAAAATAATGGAGAGGCACGCGTGGAAAATAAAGTCTCAGTCAGTGGAAAATCCCAAAAAGCTCCTTTATTTTTTTCTGAAGGGATAGTTGACTAAATACAATACACATAATAGGTAGACATGAGGAAGGATGATGAGTGAGTTACATGCGTATAATAATCCGTGTCATATTAGCAGGAATAATAAAATAAAATGCATTGGTGTCTATGGGAAAAGTTTTCAAGTGCACGTGCTGGTGGCTCTTTGAAGGGTTCGCACTTGACATCATCATTATGCTCACAACATCATCCCAAACAAAAATACCATGTAAGCTCTCTCCCTCCTGTACCTTTTCCCAAATAGAAATAGAATACCCGACTTATTCCTCTTGTGCATGTACTTTTTTTGTTTACGTCCACGCTTTTACCATACGATTCCTTTATAGTCTTCCCCCCTTTTTTTGGAGCTCGGAAAGGGGACAAGAGATTTTGGAGTATTGTGGGAATTCTGACATTTATTATGTATTTTTGTGGGGCAAGTTTTACAAGAGAAAAATGTTTTTTTTTGACTGGTCCATGTCATGGCCTGGAGGAGCTCAAATGATAGATTCATTCACTTATTTATGGCCTATTGAATTACTCGCTACACCTCATTCGACATGCCTTTCTTCTCCCCCCCCCCCCCACCATATGGAATATGACGAGGAGTGTGACCAGGACTCGGTGACTGATTGACTCAGACTTTGCGTATGTTTAAAGGCAGTTCATTATATTTTTAGGGTTGATTTGTTATGGGGGAGGGGGTCATTGTCAAAAAAAATATAAAAAAAATTCCAAGTTGGATCATGCACAGAGTTTGTCACACCATCGCCCTCCGTGGCCAGTTTGTGAACTGGGGTACTCGATGCTATCGACGCTTTTCGATGGAAGGATCGTAATTTGATTTTTTGGAAAAAAAGTTGAAATAAAATTAATTTTGGATCAAGAATTCATGTTTGGGGTCATCAAAGGTTGACAAGTGACATTTGGGCTATGGAGGGTGAAGTTTCAGAGTCAATTGGTGGTGGAGACATGGAAGTTGAAGTTGTGTCCGAGTCAATTGGTGGGGATGACGACTCAGAGACCCAGAGAGTGATGGACCCAGATCCCGACACAATTGTTGGAGAAGAAGATGATGGAGAATCCCAAATGGACCCACCTGTCACAATGTCAGATGAAGAGGAGGATCTTGTGTGGAATGAAAATCGTTGTGTGGTTTGCAATCTGGCCATGAATGTGGATGATCCTGTGAATTGTACAGAAGAGAAGACTAAATTAAAAAGATTCTTTTATGAGTATCTAGCCCTCTCTGAGAAAATGGAAGTTTTCCCAAATGACTCCACATTTCCATTCTGTCCAGAGTGTGCTGAAGACTTGGATAAATTAATGTCAATGGCTATTAAAATTGAATTTATGGATTTACAATTTGAAAAATTAAGAGACACTATGGCAAGAAAAACTGCTAAAACGTATCTTCATCGTACAAGACCGGAGACGCTGAGCGAAAGTCCGGACACTTTATATGAGGACATCAAGGATGAGCCTATAGAGACAACTTCACCCAAAACCATGTATAATCTGAGTGATTTACTTTTTAGACGTAAGTTTTATTTTTTTTACTCCTACTTTTACTGTAATATACTGACGTTTTCAAATATGGGTGTCTATTTTTTTAAAAAAATACATGATGTAATCTGTTTGTACTTATATACTTGGTACATTATCATTTTTACAATTAGTTTTCCATTTAAATGTCAAATTTCATCTATAATTTGACAGTTTACTTGGGTGCTGACATGTCACTTGCATGCACTCATGTTGTTTTTGTCTCTTTATTTTAGAATGGAAACGGCGGTATGATACAATAATACCTGGCAGGTACAAAAAATTTCCTACTCTCATGAAAGCAGTGGACTCGAAGCAAAGAATAAGTTTCTATCGCATTGATGCATCTGGGCGGCATCAATTCATCTCATCAAGTGGTAATGAAGACTCAATGATAGCAATGCCAACAGACTCTCCAAGTAGAACACAAGTGATTTTACAAGGAATACAAGGATTACAGCAAGGAGTTCAAGGGCTACAACAAGGAGTTTTACGTGGATTAAAAAGGTAAAGGAAATAGTAATAATTTAATCATCAACAACGATTTTTTACCCGGTGATATACCGGTAATAATTAGAAATGTCAAATATTATAATCATGTTTTATTTACTGTTTGTACAGGAAACCAGTATATAAACTTAATAATGGTGATGCCTTCAAGAGAATTAAAAATTGTTCTGATGAAAATTCATTAGAAGGAAGTTATAATGGTGATGAAGTAGAGATCGATGGTCAGCGTATTGGTGAAGTGATGGATACTCCAGTGGGTGACAAAATGTACAAGTGTCATTTGTGCCCAAAGACTTTCACTAGGTGAGTTCAGTAGTTTTTATAAATAGTTACATAGTATCGTCTTTAATAAATGGTAATATATAATAATTGTAGTAATGTATTTTTTGGTACTATCAATTAATATTCCAAGATTCCAACATAATAATGTAATCAAAATATTTTTCATGTTACAGTAAATCTGTTCTTACCTATCACTCTCGAACCCATTCAGGTACAACAAATTAATATACTTTTCTTTTTTGTTTTTGTATGATATTTAAAAGTCCATTTAAACTTTTTGGGGTTATTTCTAAATCAAACTTCTGTTTGTATATTTTAGGGGAGTTACCGTTTGTCTGCGATGTCTGCAATAAAGGATTTGCTGTGCCCCATTACCTGATGATTCACATGCGTAGTCATACTGGCGAGTAAGTTCTTTTCACATTTACTATAAATATAAAATTGTACACACAAAATAGCGTGTATTGTATGGTTTTCAACTTTTACTCACGTTTAAAATTTTTGATATATTTCCAGACGCCCCTTCAAGTGCAATGTATGTGAGAAAACTTTTGCTCAAAGGGGAGGTTTAGCTACCCATGCACTCGTCCATTCAGGGGAAAAACCCTATGTTTGCAATGTAAGTTTTGAAATATTTATTGTATTTGTGGTTTTTTTGTCAAAATATCCTTTAATCATGATGATAATCAATTAATAATCATGTTGGTACAATTTATATTACAGGAATGTGGGAAAGCTTTTCGTCAAAAATATCATTTAACTCAACATCAACTTATCCATTCCGGAGTCAAGCCCTTCCAGTGTGAAATTTGTGAACGTAGATTTAATGTCAAAATGAATTTACGGGAACATATGAGACGACATACTGGAGAACGACCTTACCGTTGTTCTTATTGTAACTGTCAAGGATTCTTCAGGAAGAAGATGCTTCGTGATCATATTGTGAAGGCTCATCCCGAAAGACAATTACCACCAGAGTTGACTCAGTTAGGTCCCACTCCAAAATTTCCCAAAGCCAAGAATCCAAATGAAGGAAGTTATAGTACAACAAGTAAAAGTTCCCTTCATCATCATGGTGTGAATGTTAAGACGGAGAATCAAGTTCATGAAGAGGAGGAGGAGGATCCAGAAGAAGAGGATGAGGAGTTTAATATGGCAAATGCTGCTACACTCATCTCCATTGATGTGGTCGGGGATGACAAAATGCCACAGCTGCATAATATTTTGGATGATGGTCGTACAACAACTACTACCGTGACAGCCGCCGGTGAAAATCCTCCTACTCTAGATCTCATGAGTGGTCGTACCTCCTATCGACGGGGACAAGGTTTGAAACGGGAAGCCAACAATGAAATTGTTTTAATCACTGATGGTCATGGTAATTTCAAGAGTCATCAACTGAATCAACAAGAAGACCAACCATCTATTCGTCTTCATCTTGTTGAGAATGAAATGACGATGCACTCTGTTGGACCACCTGAACCCATTTTAGCTGATGATTCTAAAATTTCAACCACAATAGAGGTAGAGAGTGATTCTCATAACCAACCAATTTCTGGTTCTAGCTAATAATTTTTCTATTTTACTATTTAAACAAAAAAAAAAGCTATACACCACATTCTTCTCCAATATCTTGCTTAGGTTTTAATGAAGAAAAAATAATTACTTCAACACTCTTGGTTTTTTTTTTTTTTTTCAATGTACCTTTTATTGTGAATTAATTTTTTTTATTATAAATTATTTCATTACCAGAATCAGTTTAGTAATGTTGGCAGGATTCGGTAGTCGGTAGGAAAATGACCATATGTTCGTTTTTATCTCCACTTCTTTTTTGTTCTCGCTTTGTATTAAAATTATAAATAATTATTTTATTATGATGTACATTACAAAAAAAATTATCCTAAATATTACTTTTTATTTTTTTTATTGGAATTGAAAGTAATATTAAAGCCATCATTAAAATCCTTTTTGTAATTTGGCTTCTAGTAAAAGCTCCAATCTTGTCACGGCAGCTTGTCTCCCTTGTGGTGTCTCTCCACGAATTATTAGTAAAAATGATGTTACAATAACTTGAACTAATTTTTGAAATTGTCCTTTGTATACCATTGATAGTCTGTTTCCCAATGTCTCCAAAATTATTCTTACGACCGTGGCTGTTATATCCACTTGAGGTTCTGAAAATATTATTACAAAAAAACCAAATTATTATTAATTTTTCTTAACATGATTTTTGTCCAAAATTGTTTTGCAATTTACGATTACAACTTATAGTTCATAAGTATTAGACACAAGTTTTATATAAGGACGTATGCTTTTTTTAATGTATACATTTGAATCTTTCTAAATTTACAACAATCTACCTGTGTATAGTCTCTTCATTTTTTGTATGAAGAGAGGTATTATTTTAGAGTATATAAAATTGTTACTCTACACTCTAAGATTATTAAATTACAGCATATCTATCTACCTATTTAGCTGAGCATAAACTACTGGTAGAATAATATGATGTTAATTATTATAATACGAGACGTTACGTACAATAATTAGTAATTTTAAATTGTATTGTTTCAAAAATTAACCTTCAAATTTGGCTCTATTTTTTACCTCCTTGAATGAATAGAATAGCTGTTGATACAATTTTATAGGATAAATGTCTGATAGACATAATGTCTATACATTTAAATGAACTATCAATGGAGAGTTCATTTTTTATGAGACAAAGTAGAAAAGTGGAGATCTTTACTTGCTACGCAATATTATACGTACTATTTAAGTAACGTAAGTATAAGTTTAAAAAATACTTTGTAAATTTAAATAATGTGTAATTAATGTATATATTGTACTATGTATAGCTAAAATACTATATAAGTATAGGTACGACACAAACTCCTTGTCCAAATGTCATTTTAACTGAAACTCTTGGAATTTTGTACTCATCTATCCAATTTCTTGATAGTAACGACTATTATAGATAGCAGGAAAATGAATAATTTGTATGATACATACAAAATAATTGTCATTCACATTACAAAATATAATATATTAAATAAAACAAGTTTATGCTATTGTTGCTAGCTTAGTTAGATTTTAAATATAATAATCTATTAAAGGATTCTATGTCACTGTATAGATATTAGAAAGAGAGACAAAAAAAATATATATTATAAGTTGACAAAAATACATTTTAATAAAATACCAAATTTTCTATATCAAGAAAGAGTGATGAGTTTGTTCAAATTACCGTAGAATGGGGCTACTTTGGTCGGTATGTATTAGCATGTTTATTGTTCAAGTCATCCTTGCCTTTACGCGCTAATACATACCGACCAAAGTAGCCCCATTCTACGGTACAGCAAATACTTTGCATAAAATGTTTACTTATAGTTGCATAGAAAAGAAGAACTTACTCAATTTCATGGTAGCCACCAAAATTCGCCAAACTTCTTTTATAGAGAAGAATTCTGCAATTTCTCCCATATTTGCTCTCCCACCTTTTTGTTCGTCCATAAATTTCACCATGAGGCAGTACAACATGACGTATCTAAAAAAAAATATTCAGGCAAACTGTTATTATTAATTTTTTAAATGTTTTTTATTTTATTATGAGTGAAAAATTTTGTCCTTTAGAATCAATGACATATTTTGGGATTTATTTGATATTAAAAAATTTGTGTTTTTCCTTACCCAGTCATTTTGTCGAGTAAAGCTTGACGAACAGAATTATCAGATCCATGAAGATCATGACCTATAGCTTTAGCATACTCTTCAGATGACATATTATTTTGAGGGAAACTAAAAGGGACGAGGAAGGGACACATTTTGAAGAAATTTGCACGAACAAAAATAGCCCAGGATGGAAATTGTTTAGCCAATTGAACTCCTAATCTTGCTAGAGGAGCAACATTATCATGACCTTTAGAAATTTCTGACTCGGATTTTTTTACAAAACGAAAGGCAAATAAATTAGACACAAAATGTTCTCCTTCTGGTTGAGATCGAGCACAAAAATTGACAACCGTGGACTCTCCTACAGAAACTTGTCTTCCTTCCAATAAATGAACAAATTGTGTCAATTTCTCTTGAATTGAGTCTGGTGCGAGAGCATTTAATGGAGTATTCACGGCTTTGAGAGCAGCAAAATAATATTCTTTACATTCCCTTGATGATAAATGTGCAAATTTTTCTTTGTAGTCGGACAGTAATTGTTGAGACTTTAAATACTTTTGAAGGTCGCTGGGTAAGACTGCATTTTGAAATTCTGGAGGTACATCAAACCCTTTCTTGCCAACTGTTTGTAGGGTACTTGTTGTTGGTGATGGCGCTACTGCTGGGGTAGACTCGGACGCTGTTGTTGTAGCAGTTGCTGCCAATAATTTACTAGCTGCTTCAGCAGCCTCCTGTTGTAATTTCTGTTGTTTTTCGGCAGCCTCTTTTAATTGAGCAAGGGCCAATTTTTCGGTCTCTAATTTTTTCAATTCTGCCAAAGCTCGAGCTGCCTCCTCCTCTTCATGTTTTTTACATTGTTCAATGAGACGACGTCTTTCACTCTCCATTTCAGCCCTGATTAAATCATCTTTTTCCTTGTCAATTCGACGCCTTGACAAATAATCGGCAATTTGTTTCTTTCCTTCTTCACGACTTTTTAATATTTTTTCTTCCTTTTGTAATCTTTTCATCTCAATCCTCCGTTTTTCCTCAATTTCCTTCTGCTTGAGACTCTCCTCTGTTTTCTTCTTATTCTCTGTGTACATTTTATTTCGTCGACAAATCCTCTCTTCAGCTTTACGTTTGTACTCTTCATCACAGGCAAGTAAAGCTTGGTCTGCACTCAGGTACACGAAGGAATCGTTGAGAAAGGCAATGGCATCCTGTTCATCATCATACTCTTCTTCTCGAATGCCATAACCTCGAACAAGAATGTGTCCTAGAAGATCTTTAGAATCATTCAATACTTCTTTATTCGTTGGACTACTCTTTGATCCCTTCACTTGTTGTTCTTCTTGACCCTTCTTAAATAATCGTGCTTCAACTTGATCTTCGTCGTCTTCCTCCTCCTCTTCGTCATCATCTTCTATGACACGATATCTGACTTTTCTTGCACTTTTTCCAGTTGGTGATAAAGTACTAGAGGTTACATTTCGTTGATGAGGGTCAAACTTGACAGAGAAGGAATGTACAGGACTTTGAGTTTTCACAGATGTAATTAAATGTCTTGAAAGTCTTGTCAAGGGTTTAGGTGGACTCTGCATGTCTTCATCTTCATCCAAATCATCTGGAAAGTCGGTGAATCTGACTCTCCTCCCTGTTCTGTCTGTAGCAATGGTCAAGGCATGATGGACTGGACTATTATTTTGTGAGCTGGAAGCAGAGGACTCATAATAATCACTATTATAAAATTCATTGACAGCTGAACTACAACAGGATGATTGATCTTCATTATCAGGAGAAAATTCAGAGTCGTCTTGAAGTTGTTGTTGTTTTCTTTGCTTGTCACGAATTGTGATTTGATAGGCACGCTCTAGAATACGAGCCTTGGGAATCTCAGTCTGTTGCTGAACTTCGGACACCAATTTCTACACAAGGTTTAAATATATGCATATAAAATTATAACTATCCATCTCTCTGATTCAATAAAACAGTAAATAAATTTGCATAACTTACATAAAAACTATGCGGTAGCTTATCCCATCCATTCTCGTACTTTAATCGACCCTTCTTGGTACTCTCCAGGATTCTTAATGTCGACAATTCATTGGCCAGTGCCTGCACGGAACTTTGTGGACCTGAAGGGGATGCCATTGACTCCAGTCAATTAAATATTTAAATTACTGTTTTACAAAAAAAAGTCTTATTCGGCTATTTTGTTACGTTTTTTGCCTCACATTCAAAAAGTCTAGCCCGCGTGAATGGATTTTCTATGACTAGAAAAAAAAATCATATATTATTTTGATTACGGCGTGCTCCTCGTGGAACAATTTGGGAGACCGGATTTTGGTGTTTTTAACAAAAGGTAATTATAATAGCCTTAATAGTTTCTATAAAATGTTGAAATCTGTAGTCTTTGATGGGTTGTACACGTTCCTAATTGATTTTTCCTTGTAGGTTGTCGTTGGTTTTATTGGTGTATGGCTGCAACACCGGGTTAATTTTTTTTTAAGATTACGGACTTGGACAACAAATAATTTTTCAAAATGGGAGAATCAAAACTTCATGTGTTATTTGAGCATGCAACGGGGTTTGCAATTTTCAAAATCAAAGAGTTTGAAGAGGAGAGTATGTTTCAATCAGAGGTAATAGACTTGTCAATACTTGTTTTTTTATTTTATGGAAAATACATAACTGTGATTTCAATGATGATTGGGCATGCACCACTCTGACAAAGGCATGAGGGAGTACTTTACCCTAATGTTCACTGAGAAACACAAAAAAATCTTAAAATATGTAAAATGCACAGTAAAAAAAGATGTGATGATGTTATTTATTTTTTATTCATTTTTTCAACAGGTTGAAGAATGTATTCGAGATTATTCTCGTTTTTCTGCCATTGCTTCACTCGTTTCTTTCAGCCCTTTCAAGACAAAAGAGACTTCTCTAGAGAATTTGAATGCTGTGAGTGAAGGAATCCTCACGGAGGACCTTAAAAATTTCATCGAGCAAGTGGGTACAAAAAAATTGTCCCTTGGAATTGTAGAGAACAAGCTGGCTGCAGCAATTCTGGAAACTTTTCCTAAAATTAAGATCAAGCTTGGTGGACTAATTCAAGAGATTACTCGTGGAGTCCGGACTCATTTCTACAAAATGGTCAAGGGCTTGACACCTGAAGGAGGTATAATTATTAACATATTGTGCATTTTTATATGGATGATACTATCAATGATTATTGGGCATGCACCACTCTGAAAGTAGCATGAGTGAATAATTACCCTAATTCCGTATGAGATATAAAAAAATTATAAAGTCATCCATTTGTTCAAATAAGATTTTGAGAGAGTATGATTTTAAAGTTATTTGATTTGTGTTATTTTTAGGTGGTAAAGCTCAACTTGGTTTGGGTCATTCTTATTCACGAGCCAAGGTCATGTTTAATGTTAATCGATCTGACAACATGATCATTCAGGGAATTGCTCTATTGGACCAACTTGACAAAGACATAAATACATTCTCCATGCGGATAAACGAATGGTACTCCTATCATTTCCCAGAGTTGAGGAGAATTGTTGCTGACAATTACATGTATGCCAAGGTAGTTCATTATATCAAAAATCGTAAAGAATTGGATGAGTCTAAATTAGACGCGTTGGAAGAAATCATTGGTGACTCGAGTAAAGCTCAAGGTAATTATTTGCCGGCATCATTTATAACTCATATTGTTATTGTGCATATTGTCATCAATTCAAAATATTATTTGTCTAAACTAACATATTTGGTTTTTTTTTGTTTTCATCTCATTTCCGGATGACTCTTTATTTATTTCATCTCAAAAAGCTGTTTTGGATGCTTCTCGCTCTTCAATGGGCATGGATATCTCTCCCATCGACTTGATTAATATTGAATCATTTGCTACAAGAGTTATCAAGTTGGCAGAATATCGAATGAGTTTACTCACCTATTTACAGACGAAGATGAGTTCTGTGGCACCCAATCTAACTTGTTTGTTGGGGGAGACTGTGGCAGCTCGACTCATTTCTCATGCTGGCTCTTTGACAAATCTTGCAAAATTCCCTGCATCAACGGTTCAGATTTTAGGTGCTGAGAAAGCCTTATTCCGTGCTCTTAAAACACGTGGAAAAACACCTAAATATGGACTTTTGTTTCATTCAACTTTTATTGGTAAGTAATTGGAGAGAAATTAAACAAAATAGTTTACTCCATTATTTTGTCACTATGCTCAAATACATAATTCGTGATTTGTATTTAACTTTCTTTAATTTTCAGGACGAGCACAGATGACCAATAAAGGAAGAATTTCTAGATTCTTGGCCAATAAGTGTTCTATTGCTTCCCGAATAGATTGTTTTGCAGGTACTAATAAAAGAGCTTATGGGAATGTATATAAGTATTTTCATTGAACAATTATTGTGCATGAATAATATTCATTGAATATGAATCTAATTTTTGATATTTGCTGTTTTGGATTTTAGAAACTCCACAATCAGTTTTTGGTGAAAAATTAAGAGAGCAAGTAGAAGAAAGACTAAAGTTCTATGAGACGGGTGATGTTCCAAGGAAGAATGTAGTAGTAATGAAAGAAGCTCTTGACGAATCTATTGCACTCTCGGCCTCAATGGTGGAAGATGGTGGTAGTGCCAAGAAGAAGAAAAAGAAGAGGAAGCGAGAAGCTGATTCTGTTGTAGAAGCTGTTGATGATAGTATAGTAACAGAGGAGACTGAGGTGGAGCCGCCAGCTAAAAAGAAGAAAAAGAAGAAGAAAAATGCAGATGAATAAAATAGTGATGAATTTGAATATTTTTTCACTTACAAATAAACTTTCTTACATGTTATTACAATTTACTTTGAATTTCTGAATTTATCTGACTTTTCTTCCATGCAGTATGCAGTGCTCATATATTGTAGTCTGGTACTTTAAAATTGATCATGTTATTATAATTTCCATTTATTCTCAGTGAAATCTAACTGTATCTTTGTAATTATTATTTGGGACGATTTCTTGTAACTTATATACATTGACAAAATGTATTCTTTTTACCATTATTTTGGTGATTTTATGTTTGTCTTGGTTTTCATTCTACAATGTGTCCAAACGAAATTCCACTATTAGTTAATTACCTATGTAGAAAAGTAGTATACATAAATATGAAGAGTATGCATTTGTATTTTTAACTTGCTAGTTTCCTTGTTATCAGATCAACATACACTTGTATATTGAAATGTTAAAGTTCTATAATACATAAATATTATGGACTGGGCCTTACATACCTGACAGTTGTTTTGTATAAAATAAAGTTCAGTGAAATTTGAGAAATCTTGATCCATGTGTTCTCTGAATTTTCATCATGTACATTATAACTATTAAGTAATGAAGTACTTAGCTAACCTTTGCAATTTTCTGAGCAAGTAAGTTAAAGGGCACGGACATATAATTATTTGGTTGAACGACTTTTATTTCATAATTCAGTCTTGGATTTTTTGAATATATTTCATAAAAATGAATTGAACCGAACCCAGTATATTTACATGACAAAAAAATAAAAAGATCTAACTGGGACTATATTTGAGTCGCATATTTACATTTTACTATATTCAAGAAATTATAAAATACTTTTTAACAAGATTTAACTGCATGTATAGCGTAATTTACATCAGTTCGTGAGGACCAACACCAGCTAAAAAAAAGTAAAGTGTACATCAGAAAGTCTATAGTTTATAATCATGATGTAATAGCTACAGTTGAAGAATAAAATTTAAATACAAATTTAAAGAAGACAGTATTTACTTGTTATTCACAGGATTGTAACACATGCCATGAATTAGACGCTTCTCCAGTAAATCTAAAAAAAGAAATACAAAGAAAATTATATGTACTGTGAAAGCATTATATTTATGTAACAAATAGTACTTTTAGAAAGCATATTATGAAGTTCTTCAGGAGTAAGAAATTTTTGCCACTGATGTGTTCCCCGTGGAACGAGATGAAGAACATACTCTGCTAAAATAATCGCAGCAGCCCAAGATTCATTTGTGCGATTTATCGTCGTTATAAATATAGATCCATTGGGCTGTGAATTGAAAAGTACAATCAGTATGATTTTTTACACTAATTTTACCTTCATAAAAATATTGTTGTAAAATTAATTTTGAGCTTACTTTAAGTAATTTTGTGGCACTAGATATAAAAAGGTCTGGATTCTCAACATGTTCAATAACTTCTGACATGATGACAGCATCAAAAGTAGTCCCTGGATTCTCGTCCACATATTTTTCCACAGTTGTGCAAATATAATTTATATTCATATTGGCATTTTGATGTGCTCTGGCCACCAAAATCCCTTCTTCCGTTGCATCAATTCCAACTACTTTTGCTCCTAACCTTGCCAAAGGCTGTTCATCATAAATATAGAGAATAGATTAAATGAACTTTTACTCAATATAGTTGACAAAATTTTGAAACATTACCTCAGCTAGAATTCCTCCACCACATCCCACATCTAGTAAGTCAAGTCCTTTTAAAGGCTTTGGTAATTCCAATGATTTTAGTCGACCACTATTTACTAGACCATTTTCAATTAAGGGAACCCTAACACATAAATATGACACACAACATTAAACAAAACACAATTACAAAATATAACCGTTCAACCTCTTTTACTTGAGGTAAATTACCTCAATCTGTTCATTGAATGCAGAGCTTTAAATTCTCCATTTGGGTCCCACCAATGCTTTGCCAAATGACGAAACTATTAAAGCAAGTTAAATGGACATTAATTTAAAGACCTTATAAATAAATAAATTAAATTGTCATATCCTTACTTTGTCAACTTCTTCCGACGACACTGTAGAATTTCTTCTCCTATTTGTCAAAAAATTTTGGTTTACAAAAGTTTTTAGATAATGTTTAAATGATTTGACTGTAGAATCTAGGTACTTACTTTGGAGATAACGTCAATGACCCAATTCTCCCAATATTTCTGGTGCTTGTTGTTATCATCATGTTGTATTAAATGGTCACAAACCCGAAAAAGCAAAAAAGTCTCCAAAAAAATCGGCCAAATTGTCAGCCGCCCTCAACTTTGAAAAATCAAGGGTATATGGACAGAGAAAATGAGTCTCATTTATCAAATCGAAAATGTGTGACGAAAAAGTTTCCGATTTATTATGAAGGAATTAAGTAGTTTCAAGGGACCCTAGTTAAACAGTGACTTTAGTACTGTAGTCAAAGTTGTGTGTAATTATTTTGGTGTAGGAGGTAGACAAAACTATATCAAATATTGTGCCGTAGTGTGAATGTGTATAAAAATGTCACTTCGGTCATCATCCGTCTTGATCATCTGTCTTTGGCTGGTCTGTACAATGAATTTTGAACACATATCAGCAGTACGGACTTACAATGAAGAACGTCTGGCTCAATTAAGGTGTGTTGTAGGGGTCAAGGGCCCTCTGGAATAAATTCATATAAAATTACTCAAAAAATCATTTTATTCAAATCATGCCACATCATCGTTAAAAAAACTGTATATTTTAACATGTATTCATCTAGTTAACTTTATATATAATGTATGTTGATTTCAGGGATGAAGTAAAATCAATGTTTTATCATGCATATGATTCTTATATAAAATATGCCTACCCCTTTGATGAACTACGACCTCTAAGCTGTACGGGTTTTAACTTACTAATTATATGACTTGAAATTTGCAAATTATTTCTCAAAGGGACACATGAATTTATCTTACTTTTTTATTTGTAGGTGATGGAGTGGATACGTGGGGAAGGTTAATCACAATATTTTGATTGAATACATCTCGTACTTAAATATGTCATGATACCGCATACCGCAATTACTTGATAAAATGATGTCAATTGAATAGGAACTACAATACAAACTTTTTTATTTGATTGTTCTAGTTATTCCTTGACACTCATCGATACTTTGGACACTCTAGTTGTGATGGGAAATTATTCCGAGTTTATAAGGTTAATTTTGTCATCTACATTTTATATCCCCTGCAATCAATGATTTGCCAATCATTAGTGATGACGTTATAGAGTAACATTTTAACTTTGTTTTTTTTGTTTTGTAGGGTTGCCCAATTAATTATTGACAATGCTCATTTTGATATGAATATCAATGTCTCAGTTTTTGAAACAAATATTCGAATTATTGGAGGACTTCTTAGTGCTCATTTACTAAGTCATAAGTGAGTATTTTTTATTCTTATCCCAGTTATCTCAAAAATGTAGGTATGCATGTTAATGTGAAATTATTTTAATTTTAAAGAGCTGGAATGGAAGTAGAGAAGGGTTGGCCTTGTAATGGTCCATTATTAAGACTAGCTGAGAGGTGAGTTATTTTGAAAAGTGCTAAAAATGTTCTAGTATTTCACTTCATAAGTGAATATTTTAATGTTATATTAATAACTTTGTTTTATACAGAGTGGCTCGCAAATTATTACCAGCCTTTGATACAGAAACTGGGATGCCGTATGGAACAGTTAATCTTCGGTAATTCTTTAATTAATATTGTTTCATATAAGCTTTGATTTAGCAATTTATATAGAAATTACAAACACAAAGTATTTAATAAAATATGCTCAGAAATATTAGTTGTTCTCCTTTTCTCATGTTATAGTTTTGGGGTACCTCCAAAAGAAACGCCGATTACTTGTACTGCCGGTGTCGGAACTTTCCTCGGTAAATAAGTGTATACTATGGTGTTAATTATTTTTTGACGATTCTTTGCAAATAGTGGCAAATACCTATTTGGTAATTGATACGTTCGTAATAACATAATTCCCATTTTACCTTCTAGTTGAGTTTGGCACTCTTTCTCGGCTGACTGGTGATCCTGTTTATGAAAAAGTACAATGTTTATTTCAGCATAATTAAATTATTTAAATTACTTATCATTATTATGTTTATTGACCAAAGACAAAAATACATACACAAGAGAATTACAATTATCATCCAAACAAAGGTAAGGTATATAGATAGGAGTTTCGATTCAATTGAAAATAGTAAGGTCATAATAAATATCTACAGAGAGGGGTAAAATACAGTAAATTAACAATTAAAGTAGTACTTCTTAAGATCATTACAACAATTGAGTTTTTCAACTAGACTAGGTAGACATGATTTTTTATTTTTTATTTTTTATAATTGGAATTATATTTTAATTTAATCTATATGCTATTCTAAATATTTCAGGTCGCATTAAGGGCAATGGTAAGCACATTTATTTTACATTGTAAACAATACTGTATATAAAAATACTGCTTATATTTAACAGTAATATTTAATTGTGTAATTAATTGCTTTTTAAGTATGGATTGTATGCAAGACGTTCCAGTTTGGATCTTTTTGGTAATCATATCGACACACAAACTGGAAAATGGACTGCCATTGACTCGGGTAATTAATCTACATTTTTTTCCTTTGCCTGTAAACAGACATATAAACAAAGGTCGAATGACATTATTCATGTTAAATTTTGTTTGTCGAATTTATAGGTATTGGGGCTGGGGTCGACAGTTATTTCGAATATTTAGTCAAGGGTGCTATTTTATTCCAAAGACCTGAACTGATGCAGATGTTTCGTGTAAGTTTTCGGGGCATTGAAAAGCATTTGGACAAGAATGGTTGGTATGTTTGGGCCACCATGGGACAAGGTCATGTGTCTTCCACTACATTTCAAAGGTATCAAAAAGAAAAGTTATCAGAGTTATGAGCACAATATTCATGTTATTTTTTAAAACAAAAAAAATCAAAATGAATAATTCAAAATCTTGACTAGTTTGGAATCATACTGGCCTGGTTTACTCTCCCTTGTTGGCGAATTTAAGGTTGGTTTGAAGGCCATCATGAATTATCATCGAATTTTCAAGCAGTACGGAGCTCTTCCTGAGATGTACAACATTGTTCATGTAAGCATCATAATTTAGTAAAAAAAAATACTTTTGTCATAAGTATTTACTTAAAGTTAAAGTATGATTCAATTTTGGATTACAGGGTAGAGCCAGTCACCAAAGGGAAAGCTATCCCCTCCGTCCAGAATTAGTAGAATCCGCCATGTACCTTTATAGAGCAACATCAGATCCTTACATGCTAGAAATTGGTGAGGACATGTTGAGAGGTATTACTTACAACGCCAAGACTGAGTGTGGATTTGCCAGTGTACGTGAAACAATTTTTTGTGTTTATAATAAATACGCATTCTTCATCATTAGATCAGTTTTTATTCAGTGTCGTATCCTTTTACCTTTAGATTCGAGACGTCACAACGCTTACACTTGAAGATCGTATGGAATCTTTCTTTTTGGCCGAAACAGTCAAATATTTGTATCTTCTGTTTGACCCTTCCAATTTTCTACATAGTGAAGGAGAAGATCACGTCGTCATTGACAATCCACGAGGAAAGTGTACATTGTATGCTGGTGGTTATATATTCAATACTGAAGCCCATCCAATTGATCCTTCAGCACTCGGTATTATTTCGTTCAAGTTATTTCATTAATTTATTCTTCTCTTTTCAATTAAAAAACTATATATAAATATGAAACTACGTGTGTTAGGCTGCTGTACTGGAATCAAAGTGGATGAACTGCATGAAGAAGTGGCCTTAATTGATGAATTTAGACTTTCTCAGCCATTCCATGGGAAAGAATCTATTGACAACAATGGAGAAGTTAATTTTTTGAAACTTTCTGAATCAGAAGCTGAAAGATTACCAAATGAAAGTGCTGCCCAAGTGAATGACCCCAAAATAGTTGTAGACAAAATTAGTAATGGGGAGAGTAGAACAGAAAATGGAGATGAATCGAAGACAAGTGCCCCTACTCCTCCTGATGGTACTGTACAGTTTTCAAATGACAACACTGAAAATGACAAATCAGCTCAAAAAACAAGTGGGGTGTGTACCAAAAAGAAAGGTCAGAAAGAATTTCTTCCAGGGGAGGAGGAGGAAAGTAGCGAGTCTTGTGAGGCGACAGAGGAGGAAGAACCAAAGCCTAAAGAAAATGAAGCACAATCTCTGTAAGTTTACATACTTTATTGCTAATTCCTTGAAGAATGCGTTTATACATAATATCATGTATTTTTTTAAACGAACTAATGTAATGTTTTTTCATTTCTAGACTTGAAAAACTTTTAAAGGTACATGTTATTATATTTTTAAAAACTAATTTTTTACATATCAAATATTCATTTGTTCTTTTACTATAATCTGCAGTTGACATAATGATTGTGTACTTATTAATTAAAAATTAATTACATTTTTCAATTTTTTTTACTCTTTTAGAAACTTTTTGAGGATCAGGAGGTCCAAAATAAAAATCAAAGAAGAAAACCACGTAATTCCCAGGAAGAAGAGGGAGGGGATGGAACATTAGGCTATAGTGTTGAGGAGTCAAATCTTTTATTTGAAGAATCAAAAAAGATTGAAAAAATGGTTCAAACTTTTGAGAACAATGAAAATAGTGATGTGGAAAGCACTTCAAAGACTTTTAATAGTAATAGCAACAATAAGAAGAAAAATTCGAATGGGAAGGAGTCAAGTAAGATCTCAGGGTCTGTATCAAAAATTGGCAAGTCAAAAAGTGAAAATCGTATTCAAAGTCGTGAGAGTGGATACTCTCCTTCTGATGGGAGTAGTGAACCAGATTTAGATTTAATTTTTGGTACTAAAGGAAGTGTTCAAAGTTTATCATTTTATTTCTCATTAAAATGGTTACGACAATTTCCAGAATTAATTAGACAATTGATTCCATCTGAAAGATTTGATATCCAAGCTTTCTACGTTAAACTAAGTGATGGCTATACAAATGAAATGTTTAGTCGAGATTTTAACTTCAGTTTAGGTTGGATTGATAATCATAGAATTCTTAAATGCCCTGATATTGAAATGGCTGATAGATTCATGTTTTTTAAATCTTCCGTGGACTCTAGCTAAACCCTAATCAATTATAAATATAAATTGTGTATTGTTTAATTGCACAAATATAGTTGACTGCAAATTTCAATGCCTCAAGATTAGCCAGACTTTTAGAAATATAATATAATATATATTATATTTTGAACGACTGAAGATATATAAAGAATAGTCTAAATTTCAAAATTCGGTGTAGGGATATGTTTTTTTAAAAAAAAAACAAGAAGATTATTTACCCTATTTCCTGAAAAAGAAGGACACTTTTGGTGCTGTTTAGTTTCCCATGCAAAATGACTGAGGGGAGTAAAGATAATAAACTGAAAAACGACCAATGTAGTGTACACTACAATATTGTGTGCTTGTGTGTCGACTCTGAATTTCTACAAAGGCTTATCTGCAGTTAAAAATGATGACCAAAGTTTATTTTTTGGCTTGTAGCTGCCAAATATGCCAATGGGTATGAGATGCCAAATATGAAGAAAGTTATAGTGAAGTTTTAATAAGTTTCAAGATATTTACCCACAATGTTTTTGAATACGATTGTAAACTCATTTTCCTCTCTCTGAATAAAGTGACAGCAGACAGCAAACGATTTTTGAATTTATAAGAAGAAATTCAAGCCAATTCAGTCATCCATCAACGATCGTATTACCTATGTATCACGAGCCAATATAAATGAGTTTTTGAATACATTGGAACATTTTGTTGGTAAATTAAATACTTGTATAATAAATTATATTATATACACCTATATTTCATAATATGCTATAGATATACCGTTATGTGATGTTATTTTTATTTTGTTGATGCTATTTAATTTATTATTATGCTACAATGATAATTATTATTGGTGCTACCACTATTTGTATTGAGTTTGGATTGAATGTGCATTAGTCATTGTATGAAAAATGTGATGCTCCAGTCTTAGAGTATATAGATTCATAAATTAAATTTATGAATTTATTCATAAATTAAATTTATGAATTTATTCATAAATTAAATTATAATTTATTCATAAATTCATGAATCTATATACTCTAAGGCTCCAGTCTCGTTAATTGTCTCATTCCGATATAAGTTTGTATTATTTGATATTATTCAAGACCCTACATTTAACATTTAAATTTAGGGCCTTGATATTTATTGCCGTAGCCTATCATTGGAAAAATGATATTCTGCTGTATACATTTTATTTTATTTATAAATTTTGGTGTATTATGGTCGTGAGAGGTGAGGACAATGAGGAAAAAAAATATTACTCTGAGATTCTCTCAATATTTATCTCATATTAGCAGCTGTCTTTAAAGAAAAATGTTTGGTTCATGTATAAAAAATGGTTCTTTTTGAAAAAAAATTAATAGTCATGCACTCCGTGTACTCTTAAGTTTCGTTTTTGAATACGTATTAAAGTTGAAAAATGTAAGACGGAAGAGACAAATGAATAAAAAAATATTTGAATACAAAAATACAATTCATAAAAATAACAATTCAATTTATACTTGAAAACAATTATTCAAATCTTGTTGATAAGTAAATTAATTACATCGAGTATGTATACAGGTAATATTAAAGAATTTACAATTAATCTCATTTTGGCAATACACTCTCATTTTTGTACGTGCGTTTAACACTGTGTCATTTGTATAGATAAAATTTTTAAAATAATTCACACTATAGTCGCAGTGTAAGATTGATTGTACAAATTAATTAAATAAGAACTCTTAGTCTACTTTTAAGGGCAGCAACGTGACGACTTTCAATATCATTGAAGCTTACGATTATAGGATTTGGCTTTTCAATTTTAATACCAAATATTCCATTCATGTGGACCAATGTTGTGGAAAGCCCAGACATACCCTATGAGAGAAAGAGAGAGAAATTAGACGTTGATCATCAATATTAATGTCTTGTAAGATTATGTAAAGTATTCTATAATAAATATTACATTGATTATCCTGGCTTTCACTTTGGAATCAGCAGAGGCCTTCATTCTTTTCATATCATTGGGAGAAAAACCAATGATACGCTCCAAAAGCTATAGAAATACGTTCAATCTTTAGCACTACTTATTTTAATAAGTTTATAAAATGAGCGATGTATGTATTAACAAGAACCAAACCTGAGTTATCATTCTGGCCTCTAAAAATCCAGATCCATCATTAAGACTCACGGTCAGGGTCCATTGACCATTTTCAATTTTGACACTAGACACAAGGGTCGCTACACATGCTTTCACGAATACAGTCTCTCCACTTGGCAAATTTCTGATATTATCTTTGATGAATTTTATGTACTGATAAGGAGATTTGGATACAGTTAAAAGTTTTTTTTTTGATGGTGGTGGTTCAGGTGTAAATTGTCCATCCAAACCACTATAATCAAAGTCGTCATCATCATCAAGTAAATCAACCACAGCCGGCTTGGGCGCTTTTGACGATTGTGGTTGTTGAGGGATTGGTGGTGTCACGGTGGCCGGAATGGCAAGTGTACTTTCATCAATCTCCATAAAAATATCATCTTCACCATCAAAAAATGGATCATCATCATCGTCATCGGGGATGGGTTCAGGTTTTGAATAAATATTAAGCATCTTAGGCTTTGTGGACGGTGGTGGATTAAAACTATTTTTCTTTGACGAAGAACTGGGCGTATTGTAATTATTTGTATTTTGTTTTGGTCTAGATGAGGAAGAAGATGGAATGACAGAATTATTCACTTTGGGTGGAGGTTTCCATGAATTATTTGAATTGGAAGGGGGCACAGCAGCAACGATAGGTTTCATTGCCGGTCTTGTCGAAGGAGGTGAAGGAGGTCGTTGATATTTTGGTCTTGTTGGAGGCCGTGAAAGTTGTTGGCCATCTGGATGTCTTTTGCACCAAAAAATATTCATATTAAATTTTACCCAATATTATGTTGTTTTATGTAATTTAAAAAATTAAAAACAATTCTTACAATCGTCGCTGCAGTTCCTGTTCTACCGAGTTTGTTTCAAATAATGACTCAACTTCTCCACCAAATATCTTGACGTTTATAGGTTTTAGAAGCATCTGACCCCGTCGACACTCCACGGGTCCATTCACAAATATCTGTAATTTTTTGAAAACAAAACAAATCATGAAATCAAACACAAATTTAATGTGATAAATGTTTTGATTTTAAAAAAATAAGGCATAAACTCATAGACGAACCTTGACACCGGGTTTGAGATCCAAAGATAATTCAGGTATAGAAGTATGCTCAAAACCAAATACATTTTGAACTCCATCCGTCATGGATAAATTAATACCTCTCCTGGCTGTTGGTGCCCAACTTGACTTGAACTCTGTACTGTCCGTAGCTTCCACATTTGTATTTTCATTCTCCAATTTTTTAATTTTCTTCCATTGATTGTAAGCCGAGTCACCAACGTCATTGATGGCATTTACCTATTTACAAAAGAGAGTAGAAACTAAGCACCACGAATACAATATTTTTGATGAAAATAGTCCATTTCATATTATATAAAATACCTGCAAACAATATTTTCCTCGTAGAGTGACACATGCTTGCTCTGCAAGTCTTGGTGGTAAACATTTGGCACCGATAATTTCCAAGTTTGCATCCTTCCATTGATCCTTCACTTCAATTATTAAAGTATCCACCGTCGTCTAAAAGAAATTTTTTTAATACACATTTGTAAAAGAACAATCAATATAATATATTTATTATAATGTAATTAATTAAATACGGTCATACCCGAGTTGTAATTATATTTTCTCTTTGCAACCATTCTATACATTCGTCGAACCATTGGTCAGAAAAGGTCAAATGCTCTTGCTTTAATCGAGATTTAGCTGTTGCAATTACCTCGGTGGTCATCCTCTTGCCCAGAATTTAAAACCCATCCACAAACTTTTTTCAATTCTTGATGATGATGGGACAAGTTAAAAAATAGACAAAAGTCAAGAAAACAAACAAAAAAACAAGTTGAAAACTCGAAAATTTTTACGACTTTCGCGCCCGAGCTCAGGATTGGCTGGCAGGCAGCGATGGAAAATAGAAGCGGAGAAAAGATGAAAACAGCCCATGCTTTCAAATACTTTTCCGCAGTCGTCCAAGGAGATACGTTGTGAGAGATTGGATTTTCGTATTTGTTGAAGAATTTAATTGGGATTCAGAGAAATTATTAAAATGGCAAGTCCTACAGATCCTGGTATAGCAGCTCTCGTGTACGACTACTTAAGTAAAACGGCAGGGAGTGTAGCCAAAGTATTCAAGAAGGATGTAAATCCGGTAAGTAAAAATTTAACTACAATTTATTATGTACTACAATGGGAATGAATGACGACGGCATGGTACCGCCATTGCTTGTTGACCATGTGCTTTTTTATGTCTATAAAGCCGAATTGACTTTATTCCTGTTTCTTTTACAGCCTCCACTACCTCCTGGCTCACCCACATTAAATGACGTTTTTAATCATTATCAAACATCAGCTCCTCAAAAGAGAAGAATATCTTTACCTATAACTAATGGTAAGAATAAAAAGGTTGAATCGTCCGATGAAGATTCAAGTGAGTCAGAAGATGAACCTCAACCCAAGAAACAAGCCGTCACGCCAGCTGGAAAACCCGCATCGTCACCCGTTAAAGTAGCAACTCCTATTACTAAGAAAAAACAAGAATCTTCCTCCGAAGAGGACTCGTCAGAAGATGAGCCAGCAGTAAAAAAGACTCCAGTAGTCCCTGCAAAAAAGCCAACTGTAGTAACTCCAGCTAAACCAGCAAAAAAAGAATCATCATCTGAAGAGTCTAGTAGTGAAGATGAAGCACCTCAAAAAAAGCCAGCCGCCGTTGTTGCCAAACCGACTCCACCGGCCAAGAAAAAGGCAGAATCATCCTCTGATGACTCCTCTGATGACTCTGATGAACCACCAAAAAAAGTTGCTCCCGTCAAAGTTAGTACACCAGTAAAAGCTGTTGTCACCCCAGCTAAAAAGAAGGAATCTTCCTCTGAAGACGACAGTGATGATTCTGATGATGAGCCTAAAAAAGGAGCCACTCCAGTCGTCAAGAAACCTGTAACTCCAGCAGCAAAAGCACCTGTAGCCGCAAAGAAAGCAGAATCATCTTCAGACGATAGTGACTCAGATGACGAGCCTGCAGTTAAAAAACCAACAACACCAGCAGTAACACCTAAAGCTGTACCAGCCAAGAGGAAAAAGGAGAGTTCATCTGAAGAGTCTTCTTCTGAAGAAGAAAAAGTACCTAAGAAAGGAGTAGCAATTCCTCCGCCAGCCAAGAAACAAGCCACTATTGCCGCTGCGGTTAAACCTAAAGCTCCAGAGTCCTCATCTGACGATAGTGATGATTCTGATGACACTCCTGTCACACCGGCCTTGAAACCGGCAACTTCTCATATAAAGACTCCTGTTCCAGCCAAGAAGAAACAAGAATCTTCAGAAGAGGAGGACTCTGATGACTCAGATGAACCACCAAAAAAAGCGGCTGCCGTGACTCCAACTCCTTCATCTCCGGTGAAATTTGTAAAGAGTAATGAGGTCAGAATAATCATCATTTAATTTTTTTAAGTATAATTTATACTCATTGAAACTATAAGATTGGTTTTGCATTTTATTCGTATGATATTATTATAACTTAAGTGGGATAACTTTTTTTCGCCTTTCATTATTTTATTTAAGACTTTATTTCTTTTACTCAATGTTTTTTTATTCAATTCATTAAAACAGAAGAAGACACCGTTTCGACGTGTTGAGGTCGACAAAGTTGAAGTCGATCCTAGATTGGCGAATAATTCATTTGAGGCCAAAGTGAGCTTTACGGATGGATTAATTTTCATCTCCTTGTTTTTATTCAAGAGACAGAGAGAGAAAAAAATTATCTATTTTCCTTCTCTTTTTTTAAGAAAAAGAGGATTGACAAACCAGAGATGCAATACAATGTTAGATTAGATTTTTTTATTGACTTTGTTAGGTGAATGAGTCAGGTATATAGATAGATAGGTGTGTATTTAATTTGTATCTCCTTATCTCATGCTTCACTGTCCTGCAAATGTGGTCGATAAGTGTTACATATTGTTATTTTCTTCTAAAAAAAATTTTTTTAAAAGTATCCACGTGTGTATGTGATTCAAACTACACACATTATAATAATATTATACCAAGAAAAATGCAAAATTTAAAGATTGTTATATTGTAATTTTACCTATTTTTGTTAAAGAAAAACTTTTGTTTTGATGAACATTTGCAGGACAGGGAAGATAATGAGGGAGGAGAAGAAGAGAATGGTGAACAACAAAATGGGTATGGAAGGAGAAGTTTTGGTGACAACCGAGGGGGTGGAAGAGGCTTTGGAAGAGGAGGGTTTGATCGAGGTGGAAGAGGAGGATTCGACCGTGGTGGCAGAGGATTTGGTGGTGATCGTGGAGGCTTTAGAGGTAGAGGAGGAGATCGTGGTGGTTTCCGGGGGGGAGATAGAGGTGGTTTCAGAGGCGGAGATCGTGGAGGATTTAGAGGAGGGGATCGTGGTGGTTTCAGAGGAGGAGATCGTGGAGGATTTAGAGGAGGCGATCGAGGGGGATTTAGAGGTAGAGGTGCTCCTCGTGGAAATCCTCGTAATAGTGGAAGTTTCGACAGCCATGCCCCTGCTCAAAATAAGAAGATTTCTTTCGATTGTAAGTCGCCACTTGACTAATCGCAGTGTAGAAAAATAAGTAATATAGGTAATTTATGTCATCGACAAACAAAACAAAAAAAAATACAGTATTGCACAAGTGTCACACATTCTGGTTTGTCGACCCAATTTTTTCTCTCTCTCTCTTCTTGGGTATACTTACTAACATGGATGAATTGTTTTATTAATAATGATTTGATTTTTATAGAGAGGAGCGAGAGGTTCTTGGGGAGAAAGAGCAAATACAGACTTGAAACACACTAGGGGAAAATCTTTCCGTCATGAGAAGACTAAAAAGAAGCGTGGAAGTTACCGTGGCGGAAACATCTCTGTTGAGATCAATTCGATCAGATTTGATGATAATTAATCATTTTCATTCTTATTATTTTTATTTTTTTTTCTTGTATATATGTCACTTATATATTATTAATTTCTTCTTTTCCGTGCATTTTATATGTACATGTCTAATATGTCTATGTACTTGTCTATATATGTACACAAATATATATAGAAAGACTATAAGTCTATAACAGAACGAAATGGAGTTTTATTATTGTTATTATAATAATGATGAAAAAAACCTAAAAAACAGATTATTATTTTCATGCGGTGAATGAGTATTGACTGGATACACTTTGTTAGGTTTTGTGTTCAGCTATATACATTAAATATATATATATATTGTTAATACGTTCGTAAGTGGCTACGAAAACTATTTTCTGTATGATATATTAGCAGAATGATAATAATTTTGAATGCAAGGACGTACAAGTTTATGAACCGACGATCTAATTCTAGACAAAAATTGTATGTTGACAGATTTCACGTTATATGTATTATAGAGATTGTTATTAAATTTTTTCAAGTCAAAGGCTAATCTTGCTCGTGTTGTTGAATTATTTTATTTTTAGAGAAATTTAGAATATTTACTTTTGCATAACTATGGATTGTTCATACAACGTTTAAATAACTACATTTATTTTTACGGCTTTATGTGACCTGGTACTTTTCTGACCTCTCTTAAATAGCTTGTGCCATCCTGACGAGCTCTAAGATGTTTTATTAGGATTCATTGAAACCATTTAAAGACAATTACATGCATCATGGTGCAATCTTTTTATTATTAATTTGGACTGTTTTTCTTGTACATTTTCACATTAACAATAAAGTTAGTGCACACTATAAAATTACAGGAAATTATTTTGGGGTAGGGATTACTTAAGTATAAAAATATTTGTATATTTTATAGTTACATTTGAAACTATACACGACAGCTAACCTCTTGTTCCATACATTCTATAAATATCGATAAAATTTGTAGACAATAAATAAAAACATAAATAAATAAAAAATTTGACTTGAGGATCAAGATGATTCCATTTCAGTTTCTCTTTTATACAATAATTCAACACCTACAATCTACCTTAAATACATAATATACATACTTTCTATATAAGTTCCTTTAAGTTGTTATAATTTAAAGTCATAATAATTAAGCAATGCATAAATATTTATATAACAATAAATAATACAATCAGGTCAAGCTTCAATTTCAAGAGTGAAAAGGTACATTTAGGGAGAAAGGGGTACACGGTACAATTCATAAAGAACTTTTCCTGATTGTCACACATGTACAATATTTAAACTACCTATTTAAATAACTTAAGGAGAGTCTCATCTAACTTTTAGAACGATTTCTATTATTGACAAGGCACAAGATTAAAATTGCACTGATACATGAAATAGCGACAACACTAGCAATACCCAATAGACTTCTTTCAACCCAAAATCTTCCTGTTGTATTTCCTAGTGTCAGTCTAGCTGGTACTCTACTTGGTTTTGGGGGACATCCCTGTAAATATTAACATCAAAATTAAGTTTAAAAAACGAAAAAAATTCATTGAACATTATTACATTATTTATGTAGGAATTAATTAGTAGGCTTTCAGTACCTTGTGAATAGAATCAAAAGTATACTTGAGGAACAAAACTTGAAGTTCATCACTTTGTAGCAGTTGAAGAGCTTTTTCTTGACTCATCATATTCTCATTCTCCAGTAACTGGAAACATACTCTGAAAATTGAAAAAATAATAATATTAATTAATCATCAGTGGCAATTTTGAAATTAATTATTTTGTTTTAATTTTTTTTATTTACTTGGTTTTTCCATCAGGAGCATTACTATGATCAAAAGTTAAAATTTTATAGACTCCTTTATGAACTCTTGGATCTTTACTCGGTGAATTTAGAGCAAGATCCGTGTCTTCCATCCATTTGGTTAGTTTTCCAAAATCAGCAGTATCTGCTGATAAAAGTTGTTCATTTGGAGCGACAAAAACTTTCAAGTTTTTCTTCATGCTCGACTCTCCATTGTAATCATCCATCATTTCCACACGAAAATGACCATTTTGATATTTGTTCAGATTATCCCAAACTAAAATATCACCCGTTCTAGGCTCTATCTTCAAAATTCCATTGACCCTTAGAAAAAATAATTAAATTTTATTTTTTTAAATTGTTGCAATAAAAATTTTCAAAAATTTCATATATAAAAAACTTACATTGTGGGCATTCCATAGACAGCATTAGGATGATACATTTGGTGAGAACTTTGAACTCTTTTGACGGGCATATTAGCATTTCCAATTAAATTTCCAACGGGAGTTGATCCAGCAACCCCAAGCATCATTTCGGGCATTTTGCCTCGTCTTCCCTGTGAAAATTGATTCATCATGTGATTGTCTTGATCCCTCTTAATTCTGATTCGAATTTTGGAGACACAGTCTGGAATGGACATTTTCTTGTCTTTGGGATAACATTTGATAACTAAGGTCATGTCATTATGATCCATCACAGTCAAGTCACCACTGAGTATCAAACTTGCATTTTTATTTCCCAAAGATTCAATCTTAAATAAATCACTACCACCTCCGGTGATTTCAAAAGTAATTCGATTATTTGGATAAACATCATTATCTTCTCCAGTAAAATTATAAATGGCTGTTCCCTTGAGTGTAGTCTCATTCAAGAGGAGGTCAAGATTACGAATTTTGGGGTCTAATCTTGGTAAATTGTCATCAATATCAGAGACTAGCACTTCAAACCATTGGGTTTCCATTTGTGATGGTGTGCCCAAATCTTCTACAGAGATGAGGACAGAAAAACAATCATATTTTTCTCGATCCACTTTCTCTCGGAGTGACAACATGCCAGTTTGCTCGTCAAGTCGAAAATAATTCACATCCTCCACTTTCCAATCAATTTTTATTCCCTCCATTGTCTCTCTCTCCATTCTACTATGACAAGGGAAAATCTGTTTCATAATTTTATACAAGAGGCGACCTTCTCCATTGTCATATGAGTCAGAATCTTCAGCCTTTATCAAGAGGACGGGAGTTGATCGATGACTTCCTTCTGAAATCACTGCCGTTAAATTCTCATTAGCTGTTAGTAGAGGAAAAAAATTAATTAATAATTGTGGTCATGTTTAATCCTTTGTAATTATCTCATTAAAAATAACTTACTGAAATAAGGTTTTCCATCATTGGGAATAACATTGGTCACTGTAATTGGGACCATGATACTGGTCGTTCTGTCTTTGCCATCCTCTACAATCACACTAACTAAGTAGGGCAAAGATCGACCACGACCACGAAGAGACTTTGCTGTAGCAATTGACCCGGTGGCTGGGTCAATAACAAAAAGATTTAAATTTGTGTCATCTCTTAATGTATACGTCAATTTTGTATTCTCGTCCAAATCCGTGCACGTCACATTGGCAAATGGAGTCCCCACCAAAGTATTCTCTGGCACGAGAATGTCATTTGTTGAACAGACTGGACTGACATCGTTCACGTCCAAAATTGTGATTTTAACTGAAGCGGAAGCTGTCCTTTGAAAGGGACCGCCTGCGGGAGTGTCAATGGCCAAGACAGTTAAGGTATGTTCAGCCATTCTTTCACGATCCAGATCAGCTCCCTGGGCTACTTGAATAACGCCTGCCAACTCATCTGTAAAAAATGCATACAATTCGGGTTGTAATTTAATCTGCTAATTCAAAAATAATGTAACAAGTACCTATTTTAAACAAATGACTTGTGGGGCCAACAAGCGCGTAGCGAACTGCTCCATAATTTTCAACGTCATCACGATCACTAGCTTCTACTGTCAAAATGGGTGTAGGATATTCTGTAAAAAAAATCATAAGTAAATTAGTATTGAGTATTTATGTGGGAAAAATAAGTTCAAAATTGATGTTAACTAATTATGAAACTTACCAGAATTTTCAAGGACTTGTCCTTTATATTCCTGTATCAAAATAAAATCAGAAAATTAGTAAAATATTTAACTTATTTAATCATGAAAACTATCCGGTAATTTAATTATTTTAATTATTTACTTACGCCTTTGCTCAGTACAGGGCTGTTATCATTATAGTCACCTAAAAAAAATTTCAGTGAATTAGTATTTAAATTGAATTGAATTGTATGCGGAGTGTTAAAAAATAAAATTTAACGCACTTAATTTCACTCCAACATTGGCAATTGACTCTCCTCCACGAACGTCAGTCGCTCTCACTGCCAAAATGTATTCAGTCTGAATTTCATA
The DNA here is from genome assembly GCA_034700945.1 of Arrhopalites spinosus. NCBI lineage: Eukaryota > Metazoa > Arthropoda > Collembola > Symphypleona > Arrhopalitidae > Arrhopalites > Arrhopalites spinosus. The sequence goes on along the minus strand of JAQIVZ010000790.1, from coordinate 6,293 downwards.
GTCTAATTCAGCCACAGTTTTCAGTTCGTTCCCTTCCAGATTGAAAAAATTAGAGTCCGAGTCGACCAACGTAAAGTTTGAAATGTGTTCACCTACAAAATTTTTAATAAAATAAAATTTAAATGACTGAAAAAATAAAAACTTGATGTACCATAAAATAACTAAGTTAATTTACCGGCAATGTAATCAAAAGCATTAAAAGTGACAATAGTACTGTCAACTTCAATGTTTTCTGGTACAGTCAAATTTATCCATGGATTCCCGGGTGTCCATGGTGGTCCAAAAATTGGTCTCGTTCTCTCAGCCACCAGGACATAAATACTGACAATTGCTGCATATAAGGAAAATAAATTAGTGAAAAGGTTTTGGAATTAATTTTAAATGTTAAATGGAAATTATTTATAAAATAATACCTGTGTAATTCTGTGGCTGTGCGCCCTTCAAATCTTTGACAATGGCTTTGAATTCAATCACTGAAGATTTTTTGTGCACAACAGAGCTGACGAGGATAATCTCACCGGTGTTCGGTTCAACTCTGTTATCATTTAAAAAATAAAGTATCAAAATTAAGTGTAATGTTAGTAATGTGAAAACGACAAAAAAATTTTAAAAAATGTACCTAAAACTATTAAAATAATTTTCAGCATCTTCAGGACTTCGTTCAGACCCTGACGCATCCCAAACACGACAAGGACAAGAAATGTCAAATTCAAGTTCGGCATTTTCATCAGCATCATCTGCTTCAAGAGTCAATACAGGAAATTCTGGTTGTTCAGACTCACTCATATCCGTTACATAATGATCTGATGAGAATTTTGGTTTTTCGTCGTTGACATCGACCACGTTAATTTCCACTGTGGCGGCAGCAGTCTCTGATGGTTTCCCTTCATCTTGAGCTCGAATGATGACTGGATAAAGTCTTGGTTTTAGCTCATAATCTAATTTACCATTCAATCGAATGAGTCCACTATTTTCCTCCACAATAAATAAATCAGGTTCAGGTTGTGCCGCAACTAGAAATTAAAAAATTAGAAATGAGTTTCAAAATAAAATTTCACTTTAATATAAAAATTGAAATAATGAAAAATTACTTGAATATTTGATTGTTGCATCTTGACCATCTGGATCGTGGGCCACTGCCTTGTAAATTGGTGATCCTTTCTCAAGGGTTTCCAGTACATCAACTTTGTGAATACTGAATGGAAAACTTGGAGCAAGATTAGGAACGGCTTGGACGACAAGGACAACATGCTAAAAGGCAATTAAATTATATTTTAGTATTTATACAACAAAATAAAATAATGAATTTTAGTGTACAATTACATAATTAAAAAATTGAATACCTGGTCGCTTGATTTCCCTGTTAAATCGGTTGCAGTCACTGTCAATTTATGTTCCCCAGACTCTGACCACCTTAAAGGCCATCGCAATTTAAGTTCAGCCGTCTCTGGCTCAATGTAAATGCCAGAATTGTTCATCGTAAAATCTTGTACAGAATAAGTTAATTGATCTCCGACATCACCGTCAGAAGCTTTGACAATGAACGGTGGGTCAAATTTAGTAGTGCCGTCTGGGACGGAGCGTCTAATTTGATTGGAGTTTCCATTTCCTGGAATAAGGTCAAATTCTGGGTAATTATCCAGGACATCGAGTACATCAATGTACAGCAGAGCAAAGACAACATCTTCGACGGAATCTCCAGCTTTGGCTCGAACTAAAAAGAAGTGACTTTTTTCTTTTTCATAATCGACACATTTTCGTCCACATCTTATTACTCCAGTACGTTCTTCAACATCAAATCGATCAGCTCCAACTCCAATCAAAGTGTACTTGATTCCTGGAATTTCCTTATGATTTTTTGCAAAAACTTCAGTCACCACATCCCCCTCACTTATATCTTCAGCCACTTTGACCCTTTAATTCATAAATAATGTAAATAATTAATATTTTACTAGTTTATGGAAATTAAATGTACTTTAAATAAATTAAATACCTAAAAACTGTTGAATTAAATTTCGGGAGTGATTTGGGTGCTTTTGCAATCTCAATGGGAATATTAATTTTTGACACAATATGATCGGATTGGAAAGCTCCAATTTGAATATCAAAACTAGAACCCGGAGTAAGTAGAGAAGTATTCAAAATCTCCATTGTAATAATTCCCTTATTTTGAATGACAGGATTTTCATTTGAAGGAGTAATGAATCCAAAAACATCTTCAATATTTAAATTATTAATTGTTGGGGATGGACTAGTTGTCCAGTCAAATTTTAAATTAAATTTTGAATGACTTGGAAGCACATCTGCATCCTCTACTTCAACATTAAAGTCTGGAAATATATATCCTTCTCCAGGATTATAAGGGACTTTGAGAACACGAGAAAATTTATTTGGCTTAAATGTTGGTAAAAGATCATCATCATCTTGAATCACAATTGCCACGGCTGTTCTTGTCGTTAAAGTGGGTTCAGTGTCATCAGGGCCGAGGGGATATTCCCTAGCCTCTAGAATTAATTCATAGACTCCAAGATTCTCTCGAATAAATTCATCTTCAGCATCTAAACGATTCTCTGAGGTCTCAATGGCTGCTGAAAATGTCCCAGTGAAGACATCTTTGTGAATGGAATTGAGGCGAAAATAATCATTTCCAGCTTCGTCAATTATTTTTAATTGTAAATCTCTTGGATTTCCAGTGTCACCATCTTGAACAGAAATGTTTCCGACTAGCGTCCCCGGGATGGAATTTTCACGAATTGAGAAGACGTAGGGTCCACCAAAGAATTTTGGTCTTTGATCTTGTATGTCCAAAACTGTGATGGCCTTTTTACAAAAAAATAATTATTTGAAATTAGCTTGATGCAGTTTATAATGTATAATTAATTTTACAAAAAAATAATTATTTGAAATTAGCTTGATGCAGTTTATAATGTATAATTAATTTTTGCAAATGAAACTTACAACAAGAGCAGTGGCAATATTGTCTCCGTCAGTGGCTCGAAGAATCATCGTGTATGAGGGTGCTGTTTCAAAGTCAAGGGGAGTCGCCAATGTGATGATCCCAATATATTTCCCTTCATCCACTTGCTCAGCTGACACTGTGAACCTGTATTGTTTGTGAAAAGAGGTTTAATTAATCTAGTATTTTTGATTAAAAATTTTGGCATTAAATTAATTAATTACGTTTGACACGCCAATGGAGTCTCGTCCGAGGCGCAGGAAAGAGATATTTCGGCATGTTGCGCCCAGTCATCATCAGTGATGAGAAGGTCAGAAAAAACGGTGGAGCCCACTTTGGTTCGTTCCGACACTTTGAAGGAGTATGGACGTTTGTGGAATCTAATTAATTTAAAAATTGTTTTAATTATTATTATGTTATTTAAAATTTATAGATGTGGACTGTAAATAAAAAAGGCTTACTGAGGGGGGTTATCGTTTTTGTCAGAAACCAATAATTCCCTTCGAAGTGACACTGTTGCCGGTTCTGAACCGTGACCATCGTCTATGAAAATACATATTTGCTTAATTAGTAAGGCATGTTTAATTGACTAGAAATGAAAATTAGTGTCATGAATCATACCAGTCAAACTAATGATCACGTCAATTGAAGGCTCTGTCTCACGATCCAAAGCTTTTATGAGTGTCAAGTCTCCCGTTTTCTAGATAAAAATATAAAATGTTCTATACAGGTATTCCTAATAAACTTTTCACTGGAATTTTCCGGGAAATTTTTACCTTATTGACTCGAAAATATTCCCCCGATATACTGTACTGCAGATCACCATTCTCGGGATCCGTCCCTTTTAGCCTATTTAATTATGAATAACAATAATTACTTTTTTATTAATTTATCGTAAAAATTGAAAGGGGACAATGTCATAATTTTTGAAAAAAAATTGTTAAAATTATTTACATCACTGAAAAATTTGTATGAATTAGTTTAAAAAATTTGTATTTAGCTTCAAGGTAATATTTGTATACATAAAGGGGTTTGTTTTTGAAAAAATGACAAATTATATTTTCCACGATTAAAACTTGTTCTCATCCATGTTTTTGTTTGTTTTTAAAAAAATTATTCCAAAACTCAAGAGCAAATGATGACCGAGAAGAAGATTATACAAGACGAATAAAACCTGCTTGTGCTTGGCTCATAATATTTAATGCATGAAGACTAACAATAATAATTCAAATAAATTAATCAACATTCATCAACACGCAAGTCACCCTCCGTATTCACTTGTCAACTTTTTTCACACGCTCAACAGTCATAATAATATAATTCTTTGTGGTTAAAGTTTACTTTCTAAACCCTTTTTTTTGAATTGTTGACTTTAGTTAACTATGAGTGACTTTTAAAATATCTGGTGACGGATTGTCAAGTATCAAGTAGTGGTCATTAAAAAATGTATTGTGAGAAAAAATAAGAAAATGAATTTAAATTCACATGAAAATTTATTATCAGTTTCAGTGTCCTATTTATGATGAACTAGTTACTTAGTTGGAAGAGAGAGAGAAGGTAAAATAAAATAATAATAATGATTAATAAAAAAAAACTTGTATAATATAATTTAATGTGCATCTAAGTAACTAAAGTATTGCAATGGACAATTCCTATACATAGTCTCATTTTCGATTTTTAATTGCTCTTCTTTTTACTTTTTTTCTGAAAGTAAATACAGAACGCCAAAATTCTATTTCGAAATTAAATATTACGTTATTATATAATCGAAAGTTAAGGGTCAAGTGTAGAGAAAATATTGCTCAAACTTAGCATTTCATGTCATTTTTAATTTATTTAACTGACATTTGAGAGTTTTAAAGTTAAAAATTAACCTGTAAATAACGGATCCAACTGGGGTATCTTCAGGAATTGAAAATCTTGCCAAATCCCCTAAAAAAATTCAATGATTTTGATATTCAATGCTAAACGCTACTATTAATGTACTACATACTTTTAACAAGTGCTTAGAATACATAATAATTAATTAATTCATACCTCCATTTGCGAAAAACGGTGGTTGATTATTCCGGTTTTGAGCTAGTGAGGTTGGGATGAGATAATTTAATTGAAGTAAAATTAAAATTACTAAAGATACATTGGTCCATTCCAGTCTTCTCATTCTACTACAATATACTACATAGTCTAATAATATTGCACTTTTTGGCCACTCTGACAATTTATTAAGTCGTAAGCTCTCATTAGCCTTCATCTTCTTCTTGGTCAAAGTTCTTCTCATCGGCATCTTGTCTTTTGGTACTCCCAAATTTGTCCTATTATTATTCCACATCTTTACGGACATGATCATTTAAACATGGAATAATTATCATATAAATATGCTCACAACAACACTTTAACTCGTTTCCTCCAACTATATTTACAACCACATTAAGTTATATGATGCAAAGCTTTTGTTTTCTTTTATTATTCTTTTTTTATTAAATCTCTTTTATTCTTCTCTTGATTTTTATCTGATTCCTCCCCATTTCTTCTTCACAAATTTTTCTTTTATTCACGTTGTTGAATATTTTTGATATTAAAAAACACCAAATCTCACTCTCCTTGTTGTTTGAAATCACACTTGTCGTAATATTTTGACAACCACTTTAAAATATTTAATATTCATATTGATGATCCAAATTTAAAATATTACACTCAAACATACTCGTCACTTCCGTCATATTGTCACATTTTGACAATATTTAAAAACAACAAGAAAAACAATACCGGATGTGTCCTCCACTCGTCTTTGCCCAGTCAAGTAAATCCAACAAGTTGAATCACCAATTTTTTAATGATGGTTCCACTTTTAAACACTCTTTTTAATGTTCTTAAAGAAGCTATTGAACCATGTAGATGTTTTTGTCTGTAATATTAGGTATGTGTGTGGCTGAGGCTGACAGCAAAGAATTTTGTGTCGTCTTTGAACTACGTGGACAGAAAACTATGCGAAACTTGAAGAGGAGCAAGAAAAACAAGAGAGAGCCAAAAAGCCAACAAGAAGAAGAATAAAAGAAGGTAGGCTAAGGTAAAGGTAACGGTGATGAAGGCAGGTAAAATATATTCCTCAGATATACCTGAGGAATTATTGTTTCATATACAGAGAGTCTTACTATAGATGGGTATATCATTTTCTACGGCCTTTTCTACCTTTAATCTCTCTTGTGTGTAAAGAATGAAGAAGAACGTGAGGTAAATGTTACAAAATTCAGTGTACGTACATATGTCGTAGCCCAGAGTGGGGCTGGTCCAGAGCGGGGCTGGTCCTTTACTGGCCTAGGCTCTGGCGGGTAGCCAC
>JAQIVZ010000789.1:0-49556 GCA_034700945.1 Arrhopalites spinosus | reverse complement strand
GACAGCATCAAAATTCAATTGGAACGCGTCATCTCCATGATTTGAGAAGCGTTCTGATCTCGTGATCATGAACTGTAGTATTGGATAGTAGAATTAAAATGATATAAAAAAATATTCAATTAAAATAAAAATGGAAATATTGGCTCCAATTTCACAAGATCCTCCCCTCATCCTCAGTTCTCTCACTATTCAAGTTGACCATAAAACTAATAAAACGGGGAATCCTAGTCTCTAATATTTTTTTATGTATAAGCTAGACTCTCTGTATTGAATAGAAATTGAGGAAATCATGGAAATTTATGTTAATCTGGCTACATCTGCATGAACCTACTTTGCCTATATTTGTATTAAATATTCACTTTTTTTTCTCTCTCTCCTTTTTCACAATCAGGAAATGTTGGGGAAATCAGGAGGCAACGGTACAGTGGACAATACATGACACAAAGAAGAGATTCAAAGGGAAATATAAACTTGTACATACATATGTGAAGCTTCATAGTATCGTTATGTATTATATTTATACGATGTGTTTTTTGTTTGCTAGCTATTGTGTAATGTCACTTTTGTGTATACTTTAGGTTAGGGAGATTTTTTTGAGGATTTTGAGAGATTGAGTATTCAATCTTTACTGTGGAGAAGAAGGGAGAGGAGTATATTTTTATATGTATTTTGTTTGATATTCTATACAGTCATGATGTGTTGGTAAGTCGTGAGTGATAAAGCTGACTGCATGTGCTACACAAGAGAGCATCAATCATGACACGATGATGTTATCATGAAAAGACGTCAGTTTGCATGGTAAAAGGGAAATTGTTATGTGCCATATTACATACCATGTAGATTTCCCAGAGATACTACCAAACGACTATACATCATACTAATAATAATATGTCTTGATACTTCTTTTATAGTCAAATTTTGAGGACCTACCTGTAGCGGGTGAGCTGAGACTTCTTTCCATACGTTTGAGGGGCTCCGCTATAATCACAAAAAAAACAAATTATTATTAACATTTTGATTGAATTTTCTCATTCACGGTGATATCATCAGTATAATTAATTAATAATTATGACCACCATACAGCGTAAATAATGAACGAGTAATGAAGTAGGAGGGGGGATGGACAGGAAATGGGGATAGTACATGACGAAAACGTGTTGTAGTCGTAGATATTTAATTGATAATGAAGTAAACCAGCAAGAATTAGTTGTTTGTGATAAACATTGACTTTGATATTAATAAAAAAAAATAACAAGACAATATTAAAAAAACGTAATAAATTATAATAATGATCGTTTTTACACTCTAACCTGTCATTCCAACGAATGCCCTATTTCCAAGACCAGCCACAATATTCATTTTCATGATCTGATGTACGGAAACTTGTTGAGAAAAAACTATTGTGTGTTTGATGACAAAAACGAAATGTTTTTTTTTGGTTGAAAATTGAAGGGTTAATTGAAGACAGTTAAAAAAATGAGGAGCACGAGACGAGGAAAAAAAAATTTTCTCCGTTACTTTTTAAATCTGGCCAATTCCGCGTGAAAATACTCAATGAACATTTGTTTCTTTGTTCTGAGGAAATCGTTAAGAAATGAAGACAAGTGAGAATTTAATTGAAATACTTTAAGTTAAACAAGTTTGTTGTTGACTTGTAAGTTACGATTAATACTAGTAATATTTAAATTAAATTACATGATTTCATCATAATCATTGTATTCAAAACTTTTTAAATTTACTTATTGTTATTGTCAGACACTGCTTAATTATGTTCAACTATGTATTAACTAAGTAGTTCAAGAATTTGATTTTTAAAAACAAAGAATAATTCTCTTGATTTTAATTGGCACTCAAACTCAAAACAGTCGTCGATAGACCTTTCGTCGTCGTCGTTGTTTTGTATATTTTTGCATTATTGATTGTTTCAAGGCAATTGAAATTCAAAACTTTTATTTTTATTTTTGTCTCTCTCTCTCCAGAGGTAATGTGTGGACAGTCAAATCAATGTAATTTAATATTATTATACTTGTGTATGTATATGTATATATATACATATACTATAAATTAAAAGTCAATGAAAAAAAACAAAACACTGTTCCTTCCTTTGTCTTTTTGAAATAAGAGAGTTAATTTAAGTTTTTTAATTATTCATTTTTATGGGTAATTAACATAATTAAGCTATTGTTGTTCAATTTTTATTGATCAAATCAAATTGATATTATTCAAGTAAATATTAAACTCAAAAAAACTTTCTTCATCTATAAACTTCTTCAGGTCTCATCGAGGCACAATAAAAGTAATATTGAAATTATTCCTTAATGTTTTTTAACAAGTACTATAAATATAGTAACACACACATTAACTAATATTTTTTCTCATGTTTTTTATGACACACACCACACAAAACACACACAATTCAATCATATTTATCCATGATGAAGCAAACCAAAGAAAAAATTATTCAGTTTGACAATAAACCAACACCGGAATGAAGAAGCAATAATCACACATGTTTCGTTCAAACAAACAAACAAGAAAGCACTAGAACAATGTGTAATTAATAAAAATTTTTTAACACTATTTCAACATGAAAAAATAAACTTTTCTCAATTTTTTGTTGAAATGAATTGAAAATAAAACATTTTTTTAAAAAAACTGATGTTGTAGTATTTTCAATATTTTTTTTCAAAAAATATAAATGTTATTATGAAGAGAGAGAAAAAGTTTTTTAGTGCTCCGATGAGCATGTGTCTTTCCACTATTCCCTTTTAAGTTTCACTGAAAGCCGAACGTGGAGAGGAGAGTGAGTGTGAATCAAAAGTGTGAAGGGCTGAATAGGAGCCCTGCATCGGGTCTCCCTCAAAGTTCCACCCTTCGACTATTAACATGTAAATTAGTTGTTTTTTTACATTCCAACTTCATTCAATTCCATTTGTGTACATATAGTCAAATATGTTCATCCTTGTTTCTGGACCAAAAAAATGGAGCCCTCATGTTTTACAGCTTTGAACATCCGTCTATCTTTAGGTCAGCTTCAGCTCTTACTCTTCTTGTGTGTGTAGCTTTTATACACCATGAAGAAGGAAAAGAAGAAAAAAAACTTCTATCCTATGTCAATAACAAAGATTTGGATTTTACTTTTGTGAACTTGGACTTGAAGGCGAGAGAGGTACCTTAACTATTTTTTCTGTATTGATGCCACATACATATAAGTACCCCCACTCAAATGATCCTAAAATATTATATAATACTACTGTAACTTTTTTTAAAGGTTTGATATTATCATTTTTGAAATTTTTTTAAACATGTTCTACTCATAGAATCATACTAAATATTAAAAAAAATTTAAATCAAATTAAATTAATTGATAATATTTTGAATATTACAATTTCATATCAAATTTTCTACTATTTTAATTGTTAGACAACGTAATTGCATACAAGTAACTTTTTTACATAATATTATGTACACGAGAATATTATGTACTAATAGAATATGCTGAGTTTAATGTTAAAAAACACATGTACTCTATGATGAATCAAAAGGTGCTATTGTAGCTTCTCATAAATTTAGGACCAGCTGAAAACCAAGCTCAAGATGTAAAAAAGGGATGATGCCTCTGGTCTATGTGTATAATAATATACACATTGACAGGAGACTAAAAAAAGGAGACTCAAGACAACCACAGAGATGGTTATATTTTTTTACTTCTTCTTCTTCAACACATGAGCATCTCAATAAAAAATTGTAAAGTTCTTAGAGGGGAGAAACCGTGCCGTCGTCGTAAGTTGAAACTTATATACTTATATACTGTACAACATTATGGTCAAAAGAAAGAGCACGCGTTGGGACGTAACCCTTTGCGTACGTCGGTCCTTACTTTTTTTTTGAATAGACAGAGAGAGAGAGAGAGGGGAGCATATGTTGGAATTGAACTAAGAATGTTATGTAATAATAGACAATCTACTTGCGTGCTACTGGTGGCCGTTCTGCCCGTGCTCATTATAGACAGCTATAATGTTGACACCTTTTTTTATCTTGCATGTGAGCACAAAAAATTAGGCAAATAGGCTGGCCCTCTCTCTCTCTTTTCTTTCTATATTTATGTATTACCATACAAGTCAATGCAAATGGGAGGGAAGGCTTATATCTGTATAGCTGTTGAATGTGTGTGTGATGATGATATAAAAAACTGGAGAGAGGGACAGAGTTGAAAACGATCGCTCGTGATACGACAGCTCATTAAGCCATTTACATAACCAGAACATACATGATAGTCTTATTTCTCCAACCCTTTTCCCCCTATCAATTTTTTAGCCGTTACGCTCTTGGCTCAAATCTACATAAGATATTCTTTATAGTCAAACACTATAAATTACCTTGTTAAAAAACTTTTTTATAAGTGATAGACTTTTTTTATTAGTACAATTTTTTTAAAACAGACTTTCTCAATTGACGGTTAGTTTTTTTTACTGAAATTTATTTGTATTGTAAAAAAATACAAAAAACTCTTAAAAATATTTTTTTTTCTCATCCTTCTTTTTTTATTAGGTTGATTACTTAAATGATGCTTTTAATAATATATTGCAGGATGCAATAGTAATAATATAAAAATAGTGATATGTGATATCTGATCATGACTATAATCAGGAATTCCAAAGAGAAAAATACATTTTACCCCATTTACACCTAATGAATTAAAAAAAAGGGAGGACGGACACCATGGAGTGCCACAATGTGTCATGTGCTTCATTAGCTGTTAATTGACGAGCATTAAAATGTAATCATGACATACGGGCCAGTCAAGTCAAAATAATGGATGACATTTGTCTCAATGACAAAAAAAATAACATCAACGGACCATAGTCACGAGACATGGCCACTGTCTCATAGTCTTTAAATATATATATTTTTAGATAGAAACTTTAATTCAATGTGGCAAATGCGGGTTCAAAAATAAAATGACAACGAAAAACTATTATAATAGTACTCGTAAGTAAAGTAACATGCTTTTGAATTTTGTTAATGTTATAACTTTCAAAAAAAAAATTAAATAGAACCAGCTGACGATTCATAAATTCTATGTAGTCAATATATTCTATTTTAGTTTATCACATTTATTGTGTTATAAACATATTTTGCAATATGCAGTATTGTCTATTTTTTGTATACAATATTATTAATGCCGTCACACAAAATTGATGGATTTGATTTCACAAACTTGGGTCGATGTGTCTGGACGGTGACTGGAACGACGACTATGCCCTTCCATGATGAGAGACTTGACTTTAATATGAAATGTCAAATGTTATGTACACTAAATACAATATTCCCCATTTTATAATGTTTCAACTTGTAAACCCAAAAATAATTTATAATATGTACATAAAGATATTGCAAGAAGTGCTTAAGCTCAATCTAATGAACACTTTAAATGTATAAAATAGGATAAATTCAAGAGAGGATTTTGAATTTTGTGGTTCATCCTTTCTCTATTGTGGATTGCAAAAGATTGTGAGGACAAGGAAACGAGAGGAAATCTTTCCCTTGTTCTCACTTCTGTACTCGACTTTGACTCCCCGGTTTGAGAGTTTGAGAAGAAGCAACAGATCGGAAGGAAACTGGCACGAAAAAAAAAAAAAGGTTTTAGGAATTTTGCGGAAAAGCCTCTCCGGGTGGTTCAGGACTCTTCCCAACACGGGGGTTTCTTTTTTTTAACATTTTGAGCTTATCGTTTGATTCATATTACTCTAGTAGTAGTATATCTTATGTATATAGTACAGATACTTTTTATCATTATACTTTTCTCTCCCCTCCTCTTACAACATACACAGAGGGATGCTCAAGGTTCAACTTGTATCTTCTTTTATTCAATGTCTAGCATCAATTCCCAAATTCCCGTTCAATCATTGTAAACTTATTATTCCGTCTTCCTTCTTCTATTATTAGACTTTACAACACTCAATCTTTTAACTACTCTTTTATTGCTCCCCCCCTCTCTCTTTACAGTTCTAGGTAATAGAGCACAAACTAATAAGACACTTTTTTTGTCCTAATTATCATCCAACTGTATGCAACATTTTGTGTACTTTGTTACGATTTGACTTTTTTTTTGCTAATAAAATTAGCTCAACGACGTCACTAGAAAGAATGTGTCTCTGATGAGTTTAAACAGATTTAAAAAAAGGACATTATGTTTTCATCTTTCTTCTTTTTAAAAAAAAAGCATCAAAGTCTATAGACAGAATTTGAGTTGGACTAGAGACTAGACATTGGCAATTACTTTGAGCTGGGCCGGATAGACAAGAAAGACTGAAGACATGACACACACAAAAAAAACTTTATTTTTTATTGCTTATGGCTATACACTAAAGTGTCGTTGTCATCACCCAGCCCATCCCCATCAGTATCATGGAAATAATGAGGTAAAACAGTGTAGTAATTGGGACATTTGTGGTTCCGCTTCCATGCTCAAACTCACAAGTCTCACAAGTCGTTTCCTTAGGGGAACGTCCATGTTATGAGTGTGTCGAGTCAAAAAAAAGTATAAAAAACACGTGTTTTTATATTCCCTTCAATCCTAATCCATTATATTCTATTGTGAAAAGACTACACTTGTATTTACAATGTCAAAAAAATCATAATTCTAATATACTCAACATGAATAAATTTTTTTTTGTTAAAATTTAAAAAGTGGTTGCGGGTTTTCATTGTTCAAAATATTCTACATTATAGGTAAGATTTCTACAATATAACATACAAGTATTGTATTTTACGACATATTTTCTCATCGATATGAACCCCCCTCCCCAGGTCTTTGGTACTAATAAATGCTCAAAATTACAATTTCTACGGATGACTTACCAGATTTGAAATATTATTCCCTATCCATCCATTCCATTGTAGAGATGCTGATACTGTGGATGTATAATGAGAGGAGAGTTGTACATATATGTATTGCACATATATTACATTTGTGTGTACTTATGTAACATGTGAGGAAAAAAAGTCCTTTAGTTGTGGATGCAGATAGGGATATGCATGTAAATTTACATTTACGACCAACTGCCATCAAGTAAAAGTCTACAAAAGTAAATACAAGATGACTGCCTATATAGAACATATATTGGAATTTCCACCCACAAAATCAGAACTTGTTACCGTACCAGCTTTAGCTATTGTATGACTTGGGTCATACATAAAGAAAAAGACGGACCCCTGAGCTCTAATCTTATAGCTTCTTCCTCTTTACTATTAGGTATATGTAAGGTTAGAAGAAGTAGAAAATGCAAAGTGAATTTCCAGGTCCGTTTGGAATCTGGAATCTGGATATACATTCTAAGAAGAAGAAGAAGATTAGGATAGAGGAATCCTCTGTTATATATGTAAGAGTGAACAAGGGCAGAAGAAGAAGAAGAAGGAAAGTACATTTTGGAGCCCAAAGTCCGTCGTCCTTCACTTATATATTCATATTGTAAAACATGGAAGGATACAAATGTATTACAATGTAGGCCTCTTTTGGGACTTTTGGGAGAGACTCTTCTCTTAATATAGTAGTCCCAAGGGAATCTTTCTCTGCACTCCACTGGACATTCCACTTTCCCCTCCCTTTTTTTCTCTCTTTCACTCCGAGTCTCTCTTCCTCTTCTTTTTCCCTTCTTCTCCATCTCCAGAACCTACACATATCCCTTTTTTTTCTCTTTTACTTTTGTTAAAAAAGTCGAGGAACAAAAAAAGAAAAGGAATAAAAATCATGTCTGCAAGTGTTCACAATCTTATATAGCTCTACAATTCTGGAGAGAGAGAGAGAAAGAGAAAATATTGGAAAAAATGCATTCAAAAGCAAAAAAAAAAAAATCTTTACTAACTTGTAAGTAATACCTATAGGTACTTATCGAGAGCCATATTACAGATTATGTTATAGAGAGAGTAGAGTAAATTGTAATAAAATTTAAATTACTGTATTGGCTCTTTGTAGATATAAGTAATCTCATAAATTGATTCCTTATAACTCGTATGTACTCGTATCTGTACTACTCTCATTGAGTTGTGGTAATTATTTGATTTCTTCCAATTCATTTTTTTTGTACTTACCCCCCCCCCCCCCCCCATTCATTCTTTGTCACGTAAAACAAAAGCACGCTCTTGAAGTTTTGTACAAAATCCAAGGGAGAAAAAATATTTTTTTTGTAAGACTAAAAGTAATATTCCTAATTTAGTGGTGTGTATCTGTACTTTTCTTACCCAAATTGGTTTTGTATAGTATTTTAAGTAAAGAAATAGTTGATAGAATTCTCAAATACAGACTCCATATTTTCTATCAATAACTAAAGAAGCACACCATCCCCTGTATATTAGTACATTTAATATATATTTTTGGAGACAATAATTTTCCTTGATTTTTTTTTCTCTTTCTTTATGTTTTCGATAGCTTCAACTCAAACTAAAAGAAAATGATGGTCATAAAAATTACTCAGTTGGAAAATCTGTAACTGTTAATGACAGTTCATTTAATGGTTCGATTAACCCTCAGCACAGCTTTTTTTTCTTCACTTCCTTCTACCCTCCTAGCTTATTTTTTTTCATTAACTTGTATATCATATTTTCTATATTTATATATATATATATACCGTATATGTGCAAGATTGTCTCAACATTTATTTGTAATTTCTTTATAAAAAAATATGGAGAAAAAATTAACAAATAATTCTATCTCAAGACAATAACATGTAAATAATATACTTGTACTATAAAAAATGTACACTAAAAAAAAGAGAAATATTATTCCCTACAATTCACCAAGCATAAAAAAAACATTTCCCTTGATAGCTCGATGAACTTCATCTCCCAAAAATTTGTTGCCACTGTCACTGTCCTTTCCATTTTCTATCCATACTTTTTTGCCTACACGGTCTGCTGATCGGGACAACAATGACGAGAGAGAGAGAGAGAGAGAAAAAGATAAAAGAGTTTTCTCGCCTTGTTGCAAGTGCAAAATGTAAATGTGTTGATTGTGAAAAAAAGGGAACAAACACAATAGAAAAAAAATTGTGTGTAATAATATAAACATATGTACAATACAATTTTTTCTACCATTGTAGTTTATCCTTCCATAACTTTGTTTTTCAAAATAAATAATTCTTCTTCCCCGTTTAACTCTTTTTTTGTCCCCAATGAATTGAAATTATATTAAAGGCACAAAATATGTTATTCCTTTTTTTCCCTGTGTTAACAAGGGAGAATTGAAAAATCTGCATAATAATCAAAATCAAGGGCTCCTCATATTCATTGATCCATTACAATACCTAAAAATATATATACATGTACTATTTCTATTTGTGTAACCCCATTTTTTTATTGGAGGACAATTAGAGCCATATGGATAGATAGAGAAGTAAAATGAATCAAAATAAAATTCAAATCAATTTTATTTTATTATTACAAAAGGCTACAACTAAAATTATCCAGTTGCATGTGTCACACTGTACAGATAGGAGCCATGCCATGTGTAGTCTTTTTTTGTCAATGAAATTTGAATCAACTAAAAAAATTTAAATTCAAACCGTCTAAAAAGTTTTTTTGTCCCTTCTCTCTTTGAAGTATACAGTGAACCAATAAAAATGAATGCCTGACTAAAATATTTTAAAAAGGTTTTTCTTTTAAATTCTAGTCGTTAAAACACACTATTGATCTAGGTACAGATAGTTTGAGTATGTACATACCTATGCTAAATAATTTATTCGGCCACTAAAAAAAGAAAGAAATTGAAGAATAGAATAAATAGAGCCCTATGAGAACGGGGTGATGATGAGACGAGTAAAAAAAAGGACACATAGTACGCGCCACCCATATTAGCTCAACAATTGATGAGACGTGAGAGATGAAGAGCACCCAATAGACATTCAAATGAATTGAAATCTCTTCCAATCCAAAAATCCCAAATCCTCATCTCTCCCCCCTCTTAGAAAATTCCCAGCCTGTTTTAACTCTTCTCTTTTAACGGATAAATTATAAATTCTAA
Source organism: Arrhopalites spinosus (assembly GCA_034700945.1). Taxonomy (NCBI): domain Eukaryota; kingdom Metazoa; phylum Arthropoda; class Collembola; order Symphypleona; family Arrhopalitidae; genus Arrhopalites; species Arrhopalites spinosus. The sequence goes on along the minus strand of JAQIVZ010000789.1, from coordinate 39,535 downwards.
TGCTTCACTCACGTCTGAGGTTTCTGCCTTGGTGGTTTTTTAGTGTAGTGATGTGATAGCTCAAGAGTGAAAAGGGTTCATGACACGTCATGTCAGGAGAAAAAACGGATAAAAATCCAAGGTGTGCATGTGCATGCTTCCAACATGATGAGAGACTATAGTAGAAAGACTATCTGTATAGTAGATGAGAGAGGATTGAGAATACTTTTGAATTGAGAGCAAACAGATTGAGATTTCAATTTTTTTATAAACTTTCCTTGTCAATTGTCCAGCCCCAGTGTCTATCACAGTGTAGTCGTACGTACGTATAGACACATGATTATGCTTGAGAATTGGATTCCCATTGTATTGGGGTGATACGTTTGCCTATACAATATTTATATTTTTTTCAATAGAGAGAGAAAGAAAGAGAGAGAATTTTTTTTATTCTATTCCATTTTTAACAAATTGTATGTATAGTCTTACGATTAGCTTAGACTATACAAGAATTGTATTTGATCTTCTTTATGTATGAGACTGATCCTGGGTTATTAAATGGTTCTATAATAAAGAGAGAGAGAGAGAGAGAGTACACTTGGAGTCTTGTTCCTGTTCAGTCTTCATGATTCGATGATGGAATAAAAGAAAAGGTTTTTTGACATTTAAGAGCTCTCACTCCACATATAGATCACATATTAACCCAATGAATTACTTTGGTTTTTTGGGTATTAACGGGTGGTCTTTACTCTTGTGTTCTTGTGCTTGAATGTCCAACTCCCCACAAAAATTTTTTTTTAAAAAAGAAGAAGCAACACCTCCCTATTCCTAATGTTATTGATAAGGTTTATAAGCCTTTTTTTCCTACCTCAACAGTCTAATATATAATATTATGTTTACAAGAGAAAAAAAAATTACAAGATTGGCAGCTGAATTGAAAGATGAAATTTGCACCCCTTTCTCTCTCTCTCTCTTGTTCTGAAACTGAAAATAATTGAGAACAAGGAGAAAGGCAAGGCTTGAAAATCCTTATCTTTATATTTCCAAATATATCCCTTACTTCCTTTCCCAAAAAAAATATTTCTCACTCAATGAGGAGAACAGCCTGCTTAATTTTTTTTAGCTTGCGTGTGATCCATGCATGTTTCTACTAGAGAAAAAAAAAGAGTTGAACTCTTCAACGTCAAATTTAAACACGGGGCAAGGAAGAAAAAAACTGACTGAAATGTGAAATGCTATACAAACATAAGAAAACAAGGAAGAAGAATTTGAAGGGAGATTCATTTTTTTTAGACATCTTCTCCTCTACCTATAATATTTACATGTACATAATCATCTACAGACTATATAATTTTCCATAGTTTTTTTTCACCGTCTAAAAATTTGAGGACTTGAAAGAAGAAAAAGGATTAAAAAAAATGTTTGAACAAGTAGCCAAGTAGCCAATGAGTGTGTGTGTACTCTTTTAGTTTTTTTTAATTGAATTGCCTACATTTACACTATGCATTACAAACGGAGAGAGTATGTATGGAAGACAAGAGGGAGATGATGTGTATAAAAAAAAGGAGTAGCACCCAGTCCACATCGTCCCAAAAAAAGGAGCCTATTACTGTACCTTGATTCTCAAAGGGAAGAGACATGTACATATTTCTCTTTATAATACAAGGGGCTACTTTAAATGGATTTTGTTTGATGATAAAAAAAACTACTAACCCTTTTTTTGTGTCCCGGCTTCCGATTAACACACACACACAGACATTGAAATATATTTTAACATTATAAAGAAAGGCTTGCGCCACGAACGATGAGTACGATTATAGTTGTTTTTTTTATTTGTTATGTACCACTATTTTATTTTACCAGCTTCATTCACGCCATATTATGTATCCCTTTTTATTTACACCCATGGCAAGTTTGAAGGGAGACTGTCATTTTCTCTCTCTCGTTCAAGCAATTTAAACCTTCTTAAGGCTCACCACACTAAAAAAAATTGACTGGGCAGAATGGAGATATTATATTTGGTGATGGGGTGTGCAGACGGCCATCATGATGCCATCAATTGATTCAATATAAAAAAATCATATATTCAACAACTGGCCTATCACAATATTTTATTAATCACTGTAACGTATAATAAATAAATCTACCTACTTATGCAATTTTTTGCTTACCCTTTCCCTTCAATATTGTTGGCCAATCCCAGTGTACAAATATTTTTACCATGTGGAATTTTTAGCCGTTACAAAATTTATTGAAAAGGTTTGCATAAATTATCAATATTATTTTTTTATACTGTCTAATAGAAAAGACTATGATAGTTGATAGTATTTAGGGTGTCCATATTGTGTAGAATTTTTGTCATATTTTAATTCTTTTTCTAGAACACTGTACACAATAAAAGATCGAAAAATTGTAAAAGAAATCAAGAAGAGACAAGTATTACGCATCACAAAAAAAGTTGTTTGACTAAAAAAACCAAGGAAAAGTAAGCAATGCTCTTGTATTGTTGAAGAGTCCCTATTACTCTTATGGAGATGGAAAAACAGGAAAAAAATGCTTCAAGTTCAGTTTTGCATGGAAAAAGAGAGATAGATTTTACTATAAATTCAACCTCCTGTAATACAAACAAGAGATTTGGAATGGACAGAAAAAAAAATCATTTTGGTTACAATTCTGAGTTACTTTTTTTCTCCACAATCCTTTTTTCCCTCAAGTTGTTGAGATGAAGGGAAAAACGAAAGGGCGGAAAAAAAAGAATAAGGGCGACAATACGAGTAGGACTAGAAAAAAAGTAGTAAAAAAAGAAAAGAATAAGAGACGTGGAGATGGACATGGCCGAGTGTGGTGATGGGAGGTAATCTGAATTGGAAAAAGATTTTCTGAGGGTGAATACATTCAAGAAGATGTGAGGAATTGGGAAAATTGTTAAAAGAGCATAGTTCGTCATAATGACGAACACAGAGAGAGAGGAAGAGAGAGAGAGAGAGTAACTGTGTACATATGGAGCATGTATGCTGCATATTTTGTGTGTGTGTGTGTTTGTATAGGTAAAACGGTGAGAGACATGTCCTTATTGAAAATGTGTCTGTCTATATAAAAAGAATGTAAATATATGAGGTCCACACACAAATCTTCCGCGTATAGACGTTCCTCAAAAAAAAGACTAAGTACATAGAAGAAAATGCATAAAACATTGTCATCTTTGAGGGATGGACGAGATGCGGGGCTTGTTTCCCATGTCATTTTATATACCATTGAATAGAGTGGTTGGTCGTGGTCAGTCAGTCGTCATCGCCGCTCTCGTCGACACCGTCTTTTTCTTCCTTTTATTTTTTTATACTGTCGTCGTCTTTTTTTCGCATTCTCCTCTCTCTTTCTTCATTTCCTACTTCCACATGCAGACAGGGCCAATTCAATGCAATGCTATGTAAACAATCCCTTGAGTTTAGTTGTAAAACTTCCCCTTCTTTATTCCTCCATGTATCCCCGTCTATACCTTTGTGTGGCCATACACAAACTCCAGTGAAAACGAAAAAAACTTGCGGGTCTTATGGACCGTTATATGGTGCAGTCAGCAGAGTTTTTTGGAGAGAGAGAGAGAGTATATTACAGAACAGTGTATATAATTCCAGAATATTAGAAAAAAGCTGATGAGAGAGAGAGACCTTCCAGCCATGGCAATGCACACGAAAAAAGGAAACTTTGAGCCAAGTGCTTTCATGCAAATCGGGCAACAATGCAAATAAGGGTCCTCCATGATGTGATGAGACATTTTTCTCTTTTTTTGGGTATGTATGGATACAGATTCCGATTCGGAGGAGAGATTCTCTAATAAATTATAATATGTACGAACTAGGCTCTCTGTGGAATGGAGAACATTGGACAAATAGAAAAATACAAAATACCCGTCGTCCATCCATCTAAATTTACTTTAGTATCAACATCTATTACTATGCATCTATTCTATTCTCTCAATCTCTCTCTCTCTAATATAAACAGAATGGAATGGAACCCCAACATTTTCATGGCCCATGGTCCACTTGAACAAACTAAAGACTGAGTGAATTTTTCATATATTTTATTCCCTTTTTTTCTCTTTTTATAGCCACCCCCACCCCTCATATTTTTTTCTCACAGGAAATTTGTGAATTCATTTAGTTGTGAATATGATGATGAAGATTTTTTGAGAATTCCATGTACACATATAGGACAGTGGATATATGTACATAATGTGTAAAAAGTGTTTATATGAAAAGAAAAATAGCCAACAAATGCAAAGCATATTTTTGGTTTTAAATTTTAACAGCCCATGAAGCTCACAGAGAGAGAGAGAGAGCTCAAGTGGCACTACAAGTCCCTGCCATTTGTTAGATATTTTGTAGTTAAGTATCTGTACCAAAAAAATTGTTTAGGACAAAACACAAAGAAATATTCCAAGGAGCCCATTGGCACCAGCAAAATTCAGACCAGCTGTTGAGCTGTTCCTTAACAAATTTTTTGTCTCAAGGCCTTCATTCTTTTTTTTTCTTGCCAGAGTTCATGTCCCTTTCCATGCATTTTACTTTGTACTCTTATTCACATGACTAAAGGGACTCTTGTAGTACTGTGTATGTGTTGTATGTACAGAGAGTAAAATAAGATCCGGACATAAATCCTGAAATTTTCATTTTTAATCTTTTTTTCCAAGAAATCGTAAATTATTTTTTTTGACTTTATTCATAGGGAAATGACTTGTGTTGTAATCATATTTATTTTTATGGTTAACCCAAAAATTTTAAAATTACAAGGCTCTAGTAGTCAAATGCACTAAATTTTGCACAGCTCCATTTTGAATGAAAAGCTGGTAGAATATTCCGAAATAATTTTGATGATATTTTTCTAAAGATATTGATCAAATTTATTTATATAAAAAAAATTAATTCTGGGATTGTATTCATTTCCCAAATTTTTTGCTTACCAAAAATAAAAATGAGAGAAATATCACCGACGGCGGCTTGGACTGGAGAGAAAGAGAGAAGAAAAAAATAATTAAGAGAGAAGCGGATGGAGAAAAAAAAGAATAAAGTTAGGAACTGAGTCATTACTAAGAATTTTCCCCATTTTCATTTTCAGCACACGCATACATTTACATTCTCATTATGGCCATTGGCCAGAATTGTACCTTTCCTCTCTGAGGAAGAATACATGGAGAGAGAGGGGGAGATGATTATGTACTCAAGGGGGGCAGCCATCGTTCAGTTGCCATATACAATCAGCACAATATATATATATATATTATAATAAGTATGTACATATAGTACTCTACTGCAGTTACAGATCTGGGGTTTCTCAGCTCAGTCCAATTCCGCAGATGTGGATTTTCCTGTCTGCGCCCAAGGGTCCATGCTTTCCTTTTTTCTCTCTCTCTCTTCCCTTTTGCTACATAGAAGGATAATATGGTGGACGTATTTACTATTTACTACAAGTACAACTACCCACACACATAGCCTACATTGTAGCTTCTGGCTAGTAGCTTTACTCGTACTTGTGTATGTATGGAAAGGTCTCTGTTGATGGAATACAGAGATATTTACTAGGACTATTTACATAGCTTCATTTCATATGTACATTCAATGTAATCTCCCATTGTCCTCTCTCTCTCTCTCTTTCTACATATTCCCCTCAATTAATGGGAAAGGAAGACGAGAGCGAGTTTTTGGGTAGAATATTGAATTTTATTATACAATAAAATATTTCTCTGATTATGTCATCTCCTCCCCCCATCTTTTTTTCCCTTGCCTAGACTCACGCTCACAGACAGAGAGAGACAAGATTGGGATTGGAATGGGGAGTTGAGATTTTTTTTGTGTGTGTATTTTGGTTGTGAATTGTACATATAAAATAAATATTTATAATAAAATTTATTTTCAAATTCACAAAAATACCGCCATGAGGATCCTCATGAGTTTTATTAAGAAGAGAGAGAGAGAGGATGAAAGCGGAAGTGGTGGTAAATGGAAGGGAAAAATAAGTAAAAGAGGAGAGTGTAAGAGGAAGGAAGGATCAATGGTAAACAGAAGAGTAGAGGGAGAGAAAAAGAAAAGAGAGAGAAAAAGAAAAGAGAGAGAATGTGGACGCATGATTGTCGCCTGGAAGCGTAGATTAGAGACACGAAAAAAAAGAAAAAAAAGGAGGAAATTGTATGCAGAGTAGTTGCTTTCAGAGTGCATGTGATGTGATGATGGTGGTGGGATTATTTTGCGGAGAAATCGGGAATAATGCAGTCCTCCTCTCTCTCTCTCTCTCTCTCTCTCTCTTTGGCTGTCCAATTCCAAATAAAGTCTTGCCCATAGCCCCCACTATAGTCCAACTTCATTCAACACTTGTACATATATATATATATATATATATACATGAATGTAGTATAAAAGATATAATGCATAAAAGTCTAAGCTCGTAATACAAGTTGAAATCATGCATGAATTCTTGTGTGTGTGTGTGTGTGTCTTATAGCTTTAGGTTGAGTATAGACGACGTCCAGAGTTGGCAAAGTACTCGTCTCTAGGCTGGTGCTGTCTAGGACTTTTACTTATGCAAGAAGGAGGTAGGCAAAAACCGAAAAGGAAAGGGAAAGCTTGGGAGAGATGAAGAGAAAGAGAGAATTCTTTTCTCCCTTTTTCCCTTCTTTTTTTCCCGGAAAGTGAAGTGAGTCAATTGACCTCCCCCCGACAACCCCCTATCGATTGACTCACACTGAATGACCACTGTACACACACACACACACAGAAAGAGTGTGTGTGTCTCTGTGTGGGTGAGTTGAAGTTGGACGAAAATCGTTAGAGAAGCTTTTCGCTTCTCCTTTCCCTTTAATTATATTCTATTCGACACTTATATATAGACTTCATCATAAAAGTAAGCAAGTCTATCGACCCTTCTCTTTCTCTTTTGCTTTTCCAAAAAAAAGCTTCTTTCTTTCCTTTTCTTCTTCATCTTCCCTTCTTCTTCTTGAAAATACAGAGAGACTCTATCTTTCTCTCTTTTAACCATAGCCTTTAATACATGGTCTCATCTTATAGAGAGAGAGAGAGAGAGTGGAGGAGTGAAAGCGACTACTCTTCGCCTTCGGTTCATTCTTAATCCAAAGAGACGCTCATGCACAATGCAATTCACTCGGCCAGTCCCTTCACTTGTCTTTGCAATCATCCATTCCTTTGCCATTCCCACAGTCTCTTAACTCTCACTCTCACCAACACTTTTTCCCTCTCTCTCTCTCTCCAATTCCTCATCTACAAAGCATCCCCCCCATATACTCCTATCTTATTTCACACTACTTTCTCAACTTTTACACTCTCTTTTTTTACTTGGAGATGCACTCTCTCTATAGGTATTTCCATTTATTTAGCCATGTTGGAGATACTTATATAAGGTACATATATATTAAGATACTTATAGACCACACTTTTTTTCCTCTGGTCCATCATCTTATTCTCTGAGTATTATTCTCTCTCTCTCTCTACTCCTGACTCTAACTCTATCATCATCACTACCATCAACTTATTCCATTCTTTCCTCATTCCAAATCAATCCCGAAACTCAACTCTCTCTCTTTTTTTTCTTTTAGTCCCTTGTAAAAGTGAACCTATACTACAAATATAAGAAGCAAAAGTGGTGACGACTATCTCGACTGTGTCTCACAGTCTCGCACATAGAAAAATTCCCACCTCTCAACTTATGTCCCACCCCTCCCCCGCCTGGGAAAATCTCTGTTCACTTTAAAGGCCATCCACATGGCGGTATGAAGAGATGGACACAAGAACAGCCGCTGGTCATCATTATATCCCCATTCTTGTCTCTCCATCTCCCATTCTCAAGTGATCTGTGACGATAGTCATAGGCCTATCTCTCTCTACTTTGGGAGAGAGAGAGAGAGACGAGTCTATAACGTGTTAAATGTGTAGAAAATCTGGCATTTTCTTTTTTTTCTAGTTCACATGAATTAAGTTGTTATGTACAGGAGTTGTCATGTTTAAAAGGGGGAAGTATATTGGGATAGTGACAAGATATTTGAGGTAGAATAAATGTTTAGTAAAGTACAGGGACTCTTGGTAAAGAGAAAAGATTTTAGTGCTTGACATGTTGTATAGTTGTAATTGTACACAATTTCTATTTGGGAAATATCCACATGTATAGGATTTGACTGTAGTTTATTGTGTGGGCTATATATTGTGTATATGGAGAAGGGGCAAAAAAAAGTAAAAGTAAAGCCCCGTGCGTCCACTTGAAAGAAAACTCCCAATAAAATAGTTAATTAAAAGGCCAAGTGCTACGATTCTCTTTCCCACACCTTTACGTCCCAGTTTCTGTAGGTATTTGGCATTTTCATGAGTTTTCCTCTCTCTCTTTGTAGCGATTCAAGTTTGGAAGAAAAAAAGGGGGAAAGCTTTAGCTTTAATCGCCTTGATTCTATGGCAGTTTTCTGCATGGTGCAGTGCAGAGGTCTAATCTTTATTTACGTTCACAATTTTCCTTCCCATTTTCTACCAATAAAACCAAATTCCTTCTACAGTCTCCCACAATTGTGTGGCCTCCACTTGAACAGAAACAACAAAACCCCCCCCCCCCCCAAGTTTTATATTATCGTCTTGTTTTTTTTCTTGTTGTAGTCTTCATGTATATGTACATAATGTATAAATAGTGGGGAAGCTTTGCATTGACCTGAACGAATCAAGTGGCAATTAAAACTGTCAACAAGAAACCAACCACTAGCAGCTCTCTCTCTCTCTCTACTTTAATTTGTCCAGACTGGAAAATAATATAATTGTTAATTAATTGACTCGTAAATTAAATAATTCCAAGGCTAGTCCATCCTTTTGACTATAATAAAATACTTTTAGTTTATATTACTTACATGCTGACTCATAAAAATTAAGTGAGGTATTTGTAGTACATAATTATTATGCAAAATATTATTGTACAAGTTTTTTTGTGTAATTTTGAATGTGTATCTGTAATATTTGTATTTAGTATTTTAAGTAAATTTATATTACTCAAGAGAATTTACATAAAAAGATTTTTTTTTTACTACGCAGTTATTAATTTCTTAAACTTGTGTGTGTAAACAAATTACGTCAGTTTTCATTTTAATGCCAATAAAAATCTTTCCACTATTTATGAGTTACCTTTACACTACACAATTATTTATGTTTATATGTAAACGAGATGTACAAGATTTTTTGAAGGGCAAAAGCATTTCAAGTTGGAGAAGATAGAACCTTTGGCAACAATGAAAAAAACATAAATGACGGTGGAATTTCATGGCCATTCAAATTGCACATCTTTTTTTCAGCTTAAATACAAAAATACGGAGGGGTCGAGTCTCTCTTCGGGTCTGCTCGAGTCGTGAGGAAGCAAAGTTTTTGTTCGTTGTGTTTGTTTCTCTCTCTCTCTCTCTCTCTCTCTCTCTCTCTCTCTCTCTATAGAAAAGGGATTTGGTTTGGGTTCACAAAAATTCATCCATTAAACAAACTCCCACTATTTACTATTCACAATTTTTCATAACAAAAACTTTGAATCTCTACACCGTTTGTACGTACTTGCATACATGTGTACAGAGTGTGTGGGTGATAACAATAGATTCTCCGAAGCCCAATTCTTCATGCATGACCCCGCAAAAATGATTATAGGGTGAACCAATACACGTCAATACGAAAAAATTAAATTTAATTCAGAGAATACTCCACATTTATGTGTAAATTTTATAATATAGTTGATTTTTGATATAGTGATTCTGATTCATATAGTGGTGTATGTAAAGCTTGGGCAAATAAAGTTTAACAAGTTTTTTTTTTTGAAAAAAAGTGTAGAAAGTAGAGACTTTTTTTGTGTGTGGGGAGTGACAAGGACACGATGCATGGATGATGGCATTGGCATGGGTAGGTGCTTTACTCTTTTACACAATACAATAAAGTAGTGGACAGAGAAAAGAAAGTCATTCACTTTGTAAAAAAAAGAAGAAAAAACCTCCATCCATTTCACATACTTATTCGATTTGGAATTTTTTTTTCTTCTCTCTTTCTTGTGTGTGTGTGTGGCTCAGCGACGATTGCATTAGTCAGAAAAGTTCTCCCTTTTCTCTATCCGACATTTGCCCACACACAATCTATGGATGGATGGATAGTCAGACTTCTTTTCTCCACACTTTTTCTTCTTCCTCCTCCTTCTATACTAAACACGCTCTCTCTCTTTTGAGGAAGAGGAGGAGGAGGGGAAAGGTGCCATGCTTCTAGCCGATTTTCCTATGGATTCTCAACTCTCAAGTCACCACCAACAACAAGAACAAGTCCAGCTTTCTCGAAGTTTTTTTCTTCTTCTTTCTCTTTCTTGCTATCCCAAGAAAGAGAGAGAGAGAAATAAGAAGAAAAAATTTTCAGTGCACTGCAATGTCTTCCCTTTTCTCAAGAAAAAATCGTCAAAGTTCTTTATTTAAGGAGTGTACATGTACATTATTTTATTTTCTAGTTGAATGCCTTTTCTCAATAGCCAAATTTATTTCTATAGAAATCCTTCAAATCGAGTCTTCATACTGTCTAAAGGACTACTACTAAAGGCAGTTTACACAAGGATCACATGTCAAAGGGAATGACAAAATTCAATTTACATCTCTCAATTCCCATTTAAACTTTGTAAAAGTACACGTACAGCATCTTCCCATTGTACCCATGTCCATCACAACTATTTTTAATTTGTGACATTTTCTTCTCAGAATCTTTTGCACATTGTCAAGAATAAAAAATAAATATTAGGTGGGCAGCTCTAGATGAGATATAAAAATAAGGAGGTGTGAGTACTCGTACAATTGAGAGGATTGTAAATGGAGACAGTCCATTATGAAGAGTGAAGAAAGAGACGGGTAAAAATTGAAAGTTAATATAATGGCTTTGACATCTTGACCCCTTCATGTAGTCAAGCCTATAAAGCCGACATTGATGTAACGAGATATAAAATATCACCGAGGAGGAGCTTGACAAGGGGTTACTCCACTAAATCCTTGAATGAAATCAACTACGAGATGATGGGGGTAAAAAAAAGTCTCCCTCTCTCTCTCTCTCTCTCTCTCTTTGTATGTACATGACAATTGAACAAGATGGCCAGATTTGGGTATCAAAGGGGTAGGAAATCTATTTCTCTCCCTCTCTCCTTATTCTGCATACTATTTTATATACATGTATAATACTCCACATTTTTTTATATCTGGGGAAAAAAACGTGTAGCTATGTCATGTACGGGTAAGAGAAATCTCACTCTCACGAATTACCCGGACCCAATCCCATTTTGGTGAAAATCCAGATTCAGCCCTTTTTATAGATGGGGAAAATTTTTCAAAGATTTTTATGAACATAAATATAAAGAATATTAACACAAGCTTTATTTCAGTTTTGGGATGTTGAACATGAGACTAGAGAGAATAAAATGTTGCATGATTTATACCCATCCTTACATTAATATCTTCACACTTGTTAACGTTAACTCATCACCATCATCATCCTACAGCCCACCCCAACAGCAGAGAGAGAGAGAGAGAGTCAATCATTGAGAATAGTGATACGAGAGTTATAAAAAAAACCTTTTTTTCTATATTTTATAGGAACCTTCTATCAAAAAGCTGGGCCACACACAAAAAAAAATATTATTGGAAAATTCAACCATAAAACATGTGCAACTTTTTTACCCCTTTCCTTTTGCATGGACTATATAAAATGTTGTAGTATAAAAATGAATAGATTTGGATGGCAATGATGCATAAAATTTATAATAAATAAAACAAGCTGAAAAATATCAATAATAAAAGTAAATACAATTTTTCCCTTTTATTTTTGTACAGTGTCTAATACATAACTCTGTCGATTAGTGGATAGAGAGAATTTTACAATTACTCAAAAGAAAAAAAAGAAATAATTCTTAATTTAACACGCATCAATAATAGACAAACTGCCCTGTAGGCCTATATCAATCTCTGTAAATTTTTTTTAATGGAAAAAGATGAGTGTTACACAAAATTGACAACGGCGGCAAACTCTCTTCACGCCTTTAAAAAAATTATTTACAAATGGAAAACGGAAAAAGAAATAATATTAGTCTTTTACACATTACACATATATACTGCATGAACTAACTATGTGCATAAATTGTATGTATTGTTTAGCTAGACTTTGGATAATTCACCGTGAATAAGTTTTATCAAACATTCAGTCCACAGAGAGAGAGAGCCCTTCAAAGAGAGCCTTAGAAAAAAAATTGAATATACCTGACTCCCCATCTTTACACAAGAGAAAAGAATGGGAACACAATAAAATACATATGAAAAAAATACCTTATCTCTGTCTCTCTCTTTTCTGTTTACCGTGGAAACCTTTCCCCATTTCTGAATTTAGAGAGATTGAGAATTTTCTCAAAATCCTTTTCCAAAAAAATGGAATGTAACCCTAAAATGAATTCAAGTGAAGGGGATCCCTAATTTTTTAACAATTCTAACCCATTAGGACTCTCTCTCTCTCAATTCATCTCTTTTTGGGAGGGAACCCCTTTCCTTATTTTTCCTCATTCTTGAATGAATCTCAGAGAGAGAGAGAAAGGGAATTGAATGAGAGAACTTAATTGTAAAAAAAACTACGCATACAAATTACGACGGAAAAAGAATTTCATGTAACCCTACAGATACACAAAATATGTATATTGTACAGGTGGGTATACGTAGACAATATTTTTCTCATCTAGAGAAAAATAAAAAACACCAAAATACACAAAAATTATTCAACAAGATTGTTACCCTTTTTTACACAAAAAAAACTACATGTACCTTCATATTTATGTATAGCTGTACTATTTAAGCCTTCACCCTCTTATCCTTCCTTTTTTTTTTTTTATAAAATTGTATGAGATGATTTTAGTCGAGAGGGAATTGCCATTGCTTTTAGTGCAGTGGTCGTGGGATTTTTATTTTTGCTGCATTTTTTTCACACAAAAATTATTCCCCTTTCCTCTATCCACATAAAAGTAAAGTATAAAAATAAGATTCTAAAACATGTCAAGTCATTGGCTCCCATATGCATTTATTTTATTTTTTTGTGAAAAAAATTCATCGTTATGTATAAAATGTGTAGATGAATTCACACTCATGTTGTACCCCTTTTCATTGTACTGTACAACTTAACTGTGTTTTTTTACAATGTAAAATTTTTGAGGATTTGGGGAGATTTAAATTATATTGTCCATGGAGGTGGTTTTCCTTACTGTGTATCAACATGAAATAATTTTCATAGTACAAGTACAAAAGTTTGTTAATAGTCATAATGCCTATGGTGTTGGATAAAAAAAGAAGACTCCCCATGGCAGAAAAGTTTTTTTTGAAGAGTATGGAAACCGGATACACGGGGAATCAAAGAATATATTATTTTTATTTGAAAGAAAATATGAAATAAAGAAATAATATTGTTTCGTCTATGTCTCTGTCCACTGCTCTGCATCTACTTGAGCATTCAAAATTGAAGACTAGTCCTTATATGGAGAGATAAAATTATTCTATGATTGTTACGTAGAGGACCCCAAAGGCAGAAAAGACTATGAATTGTATTTCCCTTCATTGTAAACAAGTTAAATGACAATGTGAATCACAAGCGAAACTAAATTTTGTGGCGATTACCTAGCTGGATTGCAAATGGCTACCGAAATACACGAAACAAGTAAGGAGCGTAAATATAATAGTCCCAGTTTAAAATGTGTAGACTTCATTTTATTTATGACAATTGACAAATGCTGTGGGTGATAATGGAGATGGAATAAAATGTAAATTGGATGTTTACAGTGTCCATTTTATTTAAAGTTTAACCATCATTTTAAGGTATAACATGTCATAAAATTTACATTAAAAATAATTGCAAAATTGTGAGAACCATAAACGAGTCATTTGAATGTATTTCCTGAATAAAATAATCCTCATTTTTATAAAATATTTATTTTGATATAGACAACCACAATGACAATGCCGATAAAAAAATTGTTAAATGACAATACTTGGATATAATTATGACTAATATAATTTCATATACATTTAACTTGAATCTACTCTCGCCATTTTTGTTTGTTGTATAAAGTTAAACCTTGTTAAATTTCTTGTACAATTCTTTGGATGAAAAGACGGAAAAGAAGAAAAGAAATTGCGAAATATGCCGACTAAAAATTGCAACTCTGGTTTTGTGTCCTCTGTTCTATGGCGCTTGCTCTCTCCTATGTACTCCCCCGTAGCCTCATTCCTATTTGAATTTTCTACTCAGTATTCCAAACTGAGCATTCGCATTATTCTGAAATTCTTATTTTTTCCCCTGGTTTCTATATATAACTAGTAGACGAAATTTGGACAAGATGCGTCTCCGTCCTCGCTTCTATGGGAATGAGATAACGAAGGAAATTTTGGACTTTATTGTGAAAATCCAGTCCACACAAAAAATACTCCCTTATACTCTACGTATAAATGCCAATTCCCTTTAGAGACTCTATAACAGTTTCGCCAAAAAAACTACTAACTTATGCATGCACGTCCTCTCTCTCTCTCTCTGTGCAGCCACGGACAATTTAGAGTCTACAAAATAAAATAAATGGTAATAACTTTTACTCACAGCTCGAAGAGAGCCAAGAACCATCAAAAATTGTCTATTTTTTCCATTCTTTTTTGTGTGTGCACTCTGTTACGTAATTGTCAGTAAATTTACTATGGCCAAACTCAAAAAAAAGTCCATTCTCCATTATTTACAATGCCGTCTTCAACTTTAACTATTTTATCTTATACTTTTGTATTACAAATAGAAGAAGGGAACCACATGGAACATAATTATATTAATATGACAAAATAATAGGAATAAATGTATACAAAAACAAACAATTGCATTCTAAAAAGACAAAATGGACCCCAGTCAATATAAGCAGACGCTCTCTCTCTCAAGTCAGTGATGACCATAAAGTTTGTGGTATATAATGAAGAGAAAATATTTTTTTGTTTTGGTCCCCTCAAAAGAATTTTTACAGTTGTTTTGGCACATGCTTATTATATTATTTAACCAAGAAGCACAAAAAAAGAGAGAGAGAATGGCCACAACTTTACACATCTCATAAAGAATAGAAATAATAATAAAAAAAACCACGTACACAAGGAAGAAGAAGAAGAGAAAAAAGAAGACAATGCGAATGGAATAAAAAAAATAATAAAAAAAGAGTATATACAATTTTGTGTGGTATACATATTACATTTTGAAAATATGAATTTTAGTTGCTCTTCTTCCCTCTATAAATTGTGACTCTTTAAGCACCTTGTGAGGGGGACAGTTAGTTATAAGACATAGTAAATATTTTTATACTAAAGAATAGAAAATGTTAAAAATGTAGGCTAGCCAAGAGAGAGAGAGAGAGGGACATGGACTCAAGAATTTCCATTAAGATGGCAATCGAGAAAGCCTTAAAGACATGGGATTCATGGAAATTGTGGAATAACTGAGTAGAGACTTTCTTCAAAGAGAGAGAGAGAAGGAAAAAAAAGAATGGAAAGCCATTAGTCATGTATGAGCTTGAAGGAAGAAAAAAAAGTCTATACATAGAAATATCTACTTCATACATGAGTAAATTGTTAGCTCATGCCTCTTTCTCTCTCTCTCTGTGGCGTATTTATATTTGAAAATTGAAATGGGGAAAACTGTATAAACACATGTAATGTGTATATGTACATGTACTATGTAGAGCATTATATTCATATTTGGATGAAATTGCTAAGAAATAAAAAGAAAACCGTCCATTATGTCCTTCATTATTACATTACATTAAACCAAAAAAAGGGGTTCACTACAATGTACAATGTACATGCTACTTGTACTTGTACGTAAGAGAAAAACAAGGAGAAGATGATGTAACCAAGGAAAATAAAAAGTGGACAAGTAATTCTTAAATATTTATCAACATTCTTTTCAAACTTATTTCCTTCCTCTCTCTCTCTCTATAACATTATTAGCAAATAGGAAAAAGAATATTATGTATTTTCTATTCTGGATGCTTTACTTACTTTTTAGAGAGAGAGAGAGGCCCACTTGAAATGAAATGGTGGGTTCCAACTTTGGCTACATATGTTATGACAATAGAAAAGTTTGTGAGGGCATTGGAATGGATGGAAAAAATAAGTGAATATTTGTTGTCCTACAATGTACTTCATGTATTGTAGACTGAACAAGTAGTGTACATTTTATATTATGATTTAATATCAAAAAATTCTCATATTCTCTCTCTCATCACATCGGGTCAGGAAGGGAGGTTGAGTATATAACAAAGTCCATGTTTGCATTATGTTATTATTTTTTCCCCGGGCCGGACACACACAAAGTGGCATGCTATATTGCATGCCCACTTACAAGAAACAAACTAACAAGACGAGGACGAGAAAAACAATTCTCAAAAAAATTCTTCTTTTTTACAAAATGGACAGCCCGCACGGCCTTTTTCAATATTAAAGAGCAACATTTTTACATTTGAGAGAGAGAGAGAGAGAGAGAGAGAGAGAGAGAGAGAGAAAAGGCAATAACTAAGTTTTTTTGTGTATAATATTAATGTATAAAAATTTGTACAATTTTCAAGACTCTTGTCTTGTTGTGTGAGTGCATGTAGTCACCAAGTTTTTTTTGTAGACTTTTGTATTTTGTGGCTCTTTCACTGGAAAAAATAAATAATGGGATAATGAAGTAGCTTTGACTATGAGTTGGAACAAATAAGTATTCATGTGAGTATGTTCTCCCTCAAATTTAATGGCTGTTTCTTTAACTTGTTAGAGTTTATATACATAATCCATAAATTTTGAATTTTAATTCACTTTTCAAACAAATTTACTCTCGCTCTTATTGTACTTTGTACGTTTTTTATAATATTATCAGCAATTTGTCCAGTAACATGAGGATCCTAATCTATTGAAAAAAGTTGTAATGGTTTTTTTTCTTTATAACAATTCCATAATATTATTTCTAAATTGAATTTAAAGATAGAGGATCCCGACCATTTAGAGATGCACGAAAGAGTATGGCCACAAAAAAAAGTACTGATCAAAATCATTTTCTGTGTCTTACTGTACAATTGATCTGTACACGTAAATATCTACATGAAAATTTTTCTCTTCTTTTTTAAATTATTATGGCATCGCATGTTTGAATTTTTACATTTATCAAAAGAAATAATATTAAAAAATTGTACACATTTTTTTTTCAACAAATTATTAAAATACAAAACACGCGGAGCCCGAATTTGTGCGGTATGGTTCCAAGAAAAGAATTATTTTTGCACAATAATATTGTAAAGTATACATAATAAATACAGAGAAAAAATGGATGAAGATGAAACAATTTTAGTGCGTGTTAATGGAAAAAAAAGAAAATGAGAAAGTGTCTGTAAAATTAAGAGCAAAAAAAATGAGAATTTTTTACAAACTATTTCAAGTCAACAAGGTAATTTGTGACAACACACACACACACAAGCCAAATAGATCCGAGTAAAAAAAAGAGTAGGAGTAAAGAAGAGAGAGAGAGGAGTCATAAAGTGGAGGACGGACGGATGTATAAATAAGATGAGAACCGGAAGGGATGATGAGATATGAAGTCTCGGAAAATACCTCCGAGGTTCAATATTATTCCGAAATCGGAAATAAGGAAAAATTGTTTGGCTAACATAATAAAGTTGAGATTGAATTGAAAAAAAGAGGTTGGGAGTCTGGAACCCATGGAACTTGGGACTCCTCTTCTCCTCTCGGAAACTCCGAAATACCCACCGTCCTCTCTTCTTTTCTTTACCCGCACACTTTACTTTTTCCTCTTTATTTCCTTATCCAATAGGAATGAGGGAATATCAATAGAAAAAAAAAGTCTGTACGATTTCTTATGCTTAACTCTCAAGAATATTATTTCGTTTTCTTCTCATTTCATACTTCATATTTCATTTGAGAGTCTTTTTTCTCATATAAAAAAAACTCTTTATGTATGATATACACAGGGAGAGACATTATGTACATAATAATTCCTATTTTATTACTCTGATTATATCAACTCTATATGGAAACTACTATGGAACTGTGGATTACACACACAAAATGGAATACATAAGAAATGAACATAGAGAGAGAGAGAGAGAGAGAGAAACGGATTTCATTCTATAGCCCATTTTCTCAACAACTCACACATATATAGACTATTACATAATAGACAAAAATATATAAGGGATAATAATATGTAGTGGGAGAGAGAACGGTGTGTGTAAGAAAATATGGCAAAAATCTTTGAAGCAACATCTGGAAGTGATGGGGTGCTTTTAGGCAAAAAAAAAAGAATTTGTTGGTCCTCATCTCATTGGTCACCGCAATTTTCGTGTTGGACAAGCGTCGTTGTCAATGCACCAAGAACCCTTCGTATTTCCATTTCCATCGCTGGACATTCAATTCAAGTCCATACATTAGATTGCATTACAGGCAAAGGTTTTTTTTGTATGAGAGAGAGAGAGAGCATGCAATGTATTCCATGTTAAGAGTTGAGGAGAGACGCGAAAAACCTCTTGACAATGGCGACTCAAATCATTCTCATATAACAGAATGGGCCATGGAAATTTCTTTACATTTCATTCTGTTGCAAATTGCGATTTCTCACGGAGTTTTTCTTCCTCTCTCTCTCTCAGTTAAGTGTATACACTTCTCTATTCTTTCTTGAAAACTCATGCACCATTTTTTCTTACAGATACAGATAAGTTTGTGTCCAAGAAAAGATTAAATTTTGTACAGAATTTATTTTTGGATCATTATGCAAATTATTTTTTATATACATTTTTGTAGAGATTTTTTATTAGAATATTTTCCAGACAAGAATTTTTATAATAAATATTCTCTATCAATATATATATATATATATGAGTTTGTATATGAATTTAGGGAGTGTAGAAGAAACTTAGATGGCAAAAGAGGGAAAAAGAGCTTTAGCTTAAAAAGCGTATGATGTAGTCGACGAGTTTTTTTTCTTCTATTCACTATTTATGCGTCGATAAAAATTTCACTTTCAAACATTTTCCCAGTCCAATTTCCACTTGAAAAGAAAAATGTATCAACGGCCACCAGTCAAAGTCAACGCCTCCACCAATGCCACTACCAGCGTCAAGAGAGAATAGCCTTTAAACAGTTTTTTTTATCGGAAGTGAGAGTCAGAGTAGTAGTCCTTGGTCCACTGTAACCAAATGCTTCTTTCTCCACAGAAAAAAAAGAAAAAAACTTTTTTTTGCTCCATCTTTCTCGCCTGTACTTGAGTTTGGTATATTATTGTCAAATTGAAATGGAATAAATAGAAAATTTCTATGAGAGAAAGTGTATTGAAAAAAAAATATTATTTTTTTTTTCAAATTTCATAATATATCAAAATTCTATTCCAAATTGTACACTTTTTACAAAAGTTTAGACTCTAGAGGAAAGTCAACAAGGACATTTTTTTTTTACTTTTCCTGCTTTTCATTTTATGTACAAAAAAATGGAGAGTAAAAGTTTTTTTTGGGACTGAAAGACTCTCTCTCTCTCTCTCTGATTTAAATTTGAACTTTTTTTGGAGAAGGGGGAGGGGGGTTTCCCATGGAAATGATTCAATATTTGGCATGTACATGAAATAGAATTTTACCTCCCGGAATACATAAGAGAGAGGTTTGACCATGGGTAAGAGAGAGAGAGAGAGAGAGAGAGGATATTTCAATCTGGCTTATCAATCAAAACATTCACAAGTGCCTTTCAAGTACCCCCACGATCTGCTGCACTCTCTAGTTCTCTCCCCCAATTTTTTATTTTGTAACATGTACGAGTATCTCCCTCTAAAATAGTCTTGTCCCAGTAGAATATGTTCTTTGTCAAAAAAAACCCCCCGTACCATGTATTTGTAATAAAATACATAGTACAATGGTAAATGACACAACTTGAAAAAATTCAATTCAAAACATATTAACCATCTCCAGTCAATCCCCGTCATTCTCATCAAAACTACTCACTAAAGCATGGCAGCACAACCACAGTCACAATCTACTCGTGCTTGTACTTATGAGTAGGATTCGTCAGTGTGATTGAATTTTTTATCAAATTATTCAAGGGAGTCTCCATTTTTTGATACATTTCCCATACAAAAAAAAGTGATAGTCCAAAATGTTGACTATTTTTAATTTTTTTTATATACAAATAATATCAATGGCTATGATTCGACGTATGCCAGCATAGCGTCGAGAGCATGATCTCCTCATCTTCTTTTGATTGGGAACCCCTTCCTCATTCTTTTGTACTTGCCCCTAACCCCTTCCTCATTCCATTTTCATTCATCTCTCTCTCTCTCTCTTGTCTTGTATAGACATTTAATTTATTCTTTTCACAAGCGTATACATACATACATATGTGTACATGTATAGTAAAATTCACCTTTTCATTCAAATGTGTGCATGAGGATGACAATTTAAAAAATAAATGGTGTGGACTCGTATGTGTACATACTTTGTAGGCGATAAAAAAAACGACTCCTAAGATTTTTTGTGCTTGGAGGCACGTCTATACATTTTTATTTCTTTATTCTCCCATACAGAAAATTCCTTTTATGTACATACACACACTATTTTATGTATATGAAACTGGCTATATGAGTTAGACCTTGGTAAAGGACTATGATACGATTAAGATTATGATTATCCCGTGTGGTGTGAGAGTGTGTGTGTGGCACACGAGAAAAGGATTGAGATGGATAAAAAAATAGGTTCGTATAGACACATGCACGTGTGAACTGTGATATGCATTAAACCCTCCTTTTTTATACCGTGGCCGAGCTTCATTGCATACCAATTTAATCGGAACAAAAAAAAGCGGGACTGACAGGAGACGGAAATTCACTCAGTCTCTCTCTCTCTCTCTCTCTCGTTCTTTCTCTCGCTCTTTTACACTCAAGACTCAAAGCTTCTCTTTGCTGATGTTGCATAAGCGGCGCATGGTCCACACCATGCCTTCCTCTCACAGTTTATACAGTCTTTATCTTCACACTCCTTGTATATTTTATTATATTTATATATTATATAATATCACATGCATTATATCCTCATGTCCAAACCTCTTGGACTTTACAGTCTTCCTCCTTTTCTTATACATGAAAACCGATACCCGGGCTTTATCTACGTCGACGTGGGAAGGACGAAAGGAAGAAAGTCTTTCTTTTCTTGGTGGTTCCTTAACATTTTCATATCCCTTGAATGTTATATATAGAGATAGTACAACTATGGGTGGTTTTTTTTTCTATGTAGAAAATTGTATACTTAAGTACCTACTATATTATATTTGTATGTAGTCTCAGGAGAAGGAAGAGAGGCAATGAAAATGGCATTGGAATGGGTATAAAAAATCTCTCTCTCTTCTTTTTGTAGCTGCGGTTTTTTCGTAGGCGGAGTTGGAAAACTTCAACTCGCGCCTGGAACGGGGCTACACTATGCAAAAAAGGGTGGATTTACATATCGATCTGGTTTTTGGTGGAGGAGCTTTTTCCTCTTTGGAAGGACGCAGCTCCTCATGTGATGCTCACGCTTTAAAATATATTTTATCCAATCCTTTTCCACTTTTTATAGACCATACACTATTTCTAGTCTATTATATTCACCAAAGCTGTCTATTCAAATGTACTATCCTGGCCTTTCTTACAAAAATCAATCTCTTTTTTTTGTACTCATCTTTTTTTTATATCTACTACTACAGATACAGCAGGGACTACAAATTTTAATTATTTTTTAACTTCCGTAAAATACTGAATGCATTTAAAATACAAATAAAATCTTGTACAAAAAATTAAAACATGTTTTTTTTAGAGTTTTGCTTAGTCATCATTTTTTTATGTGTTTTGATCAAGAGCTTTTTAACGTTTATTGAAAGTAGAAATACCTTTTATAAAATTAAACCTTTTTCCTTTTCTACAGTGTATCTATTTATCTGTATAAAAAAACTGTAGGCGGTTGTTATTGTTGTTGTTGTAGGGTTAAAAAAAGTATATTAACTATATTACGCCTGTCACTATAATGTCAGTGAGTGAGTGATCCACCAGATCCATGACGATGCCTGTTGTACATTGTTCATTGTATGTGATTAGCATATAACATACATGTGATTCACACAATAAAACTCGTCTAGCCTCTCTTTCTTTCTCTCTCGAGTGATATGATATGATAATGGATGGAGAGTGGAGGCACGTGGGGATGAAGCTTGTATCTTTATTATCATCTCGATTCCTCCTCCTCCTCCCCTCTCCCTCTCTCTCTCTCTCTTTCTTTTTTTTAAAAAAAGCAATTAAAGTCGTATCAAACTACCATATAATCTAAAGGCTCACTCTCGCGTTGTGCTTGTGGCTACATGTTTTTCATCCAAAAAAAAATTTCTATTGTATTGTTGTACACATCTTATAAAATGATGAGAAGGGATCATAATTTATATACATGTATATATAGCATCACCTGTGTGGTATATTTATTTGATATAAACATACTAATCACTTCATCAAAAACCTGACCTATGTTTAGTCCATGTTCCTCTCCCTCTAAAAACTCTCTTGTATAGTCTTAAGTACCTCATACAATTGAAGAGTGTGTGTGTGTGGTTAAAAAGTTTTGTATGGATTCTTTGATCCGTATTTTTTTCTATCTGTTAAAATTGACATAACAAACAAGGGCACAAAAAATGGAAGGCACATGCATGGATCGTATGTATGTACATTGTATAGTGTACGATTAGATGATCTTGAAACATAAAAAAAAATCTATTGTTATATCTCTCTCGTTGGATCACCACCACCACCAGCTGCCATGAGAATGAGATTCATCTTTTTAGGGATTTTAGTACATTTTAATTAAATTAAAATTTTAAACTTTCATTAAATAACTATTTATTATTTACTACTGTTGTTTATATAAATACAGATGGGAGAGATTGTTCCAAGAATTATGAATAATTTATTAAAAAACGACAATAGAATTATATTGTATGATAGTAATATAAATTAAAGATTGTGGTAGGAATAAATATAATTGTATTGAAGAGAGAGAGAGAGAGAGAGAGAGGAAAAGAATAACTAAATATTTATTGACTTTGGAGTCTTCCAACAAGAGAAGAGTGGTTGAATAGCCAACTTATCATTTGCCGACGTAAACAAAACATCAATCGAATCGCATGGCATCCCATCTTTCCTTTCATCCAGACCATCTCTCTCCAACACATACTAGAGTTTATACAGAGAGAGAGAGAGACATTGGGAAAGACAAGACGGAATTGAATGAGAGAGAACGAAAACAAATTAGAGATAGAGATTGCCTTGGTATTCCAATACTTGCTATTCCAATTCGTCTCTCTCTCTGCCTCTGCCTCTGTCTATAAGTTTGGGTTGGTGATGTTGGTCCTCGTATTGCTATCATGGATGGACAGATGACCAAGAGTGTAGTTATGTAAGTCCACGTATTTTCTCTCTTTTGTATGGGCATATCCATCTCCATATCTCAGCATTTATTTGACGAGGGAAAACGGGCAATTGGAGAGAATTGGACGACGGGCAGCACATTAAGTGGGAAAAGAAATATGTACCATTGCCAAATTGCCATTCATCTACATACGCCATACCAAAAAAAAAACCAAGTCCGTTTCATCGATCCGGTCTCTCTCTCTCTCTCTTGTGTCTTCTCATTCTCCCAATATTTTTCTTGTATGTGTATGCAGTCATGATAAGCATACAATGCATTACGCAATTCTCTTGTATTATTATTGCGGGAGCTCAGTCTTTGCCTGGGCTTGACCAGTAGAGAAAAATAATATAAGGAGAAAAAAAATAAGTTGGAAACTCCGATGCAGAAACACACACACAATGTATGAATATGACAGCTACTGCTTTAATTTGCCCATAAGCATGCGCTCCTCCTAATCATCTTGACAAAATAAATATAAAAACTTTTTCTTTTTCTTTTTTACAACTACTACATTCTTTACTAGTGTAGAATTTTTTACTGAATATTATTTAGAAATTTAAATACAGCTTTGAATAATTAAAATTTGGAAATTCTAATTATTTTAACCTTCAACTTTAACTATTGGCTATTGACTTGATGTGTGATTTAAAGAGTAATGTGTATAAAAATGTTTAAAATAATAATAAAAAAATTATTATTCCATTTATGTAGAAATTTTAATGATTTGAATGATGGAAAAAAAATCTGGGAAAAAGCGTGCATGGATAATGGGAGGCTTATGAAATTAAATTACTCCATAATATTTAATTCTCTCTCTCTCATCCCTTCCTGTTTCCCTCGCTCCACTGCAATTAAAATATTGTACATGAGTAATATAAACTTGATACAGATACAATTATCCAGTCTTGATGTATGTACATGAGATAAAGTAGAATACAAAAGAGTGTTTAAAATAGGCTAATATAATAAAGCAATTAACTTATCACCATAATTTCAGCATGAATATTTATTAAGCAACCGCTTTCTATTATAAAGTAATCATCAATGCATAAATAATATAGCAGGATGAATTTATCATGTACAAAAAAAAGGAGTTGTAAAAATTTTGTTTCAACTTTTAAATATTATTTAAAATATAATCTTGCTTTTTGTTCTTCTATATTACACAAAAATTTAACTGTTCATTTTATCCGCTGGGTTTATTTTTTTATTGTACAAATTGTAATAATAATATCATCACGATTTATTTTTCATGTTTCTCTTATTTTTTGTACAGTGTACATTTGTAGAAATGGCTAATGTTTGATATTTATTTTATCAAGAGAACTGTCTTCACAATTTAAATACTATGAATACATGTTGATGTACATGTACATAATCCTTCATTAAATTTTGTGTAGACAGTAACACAAACTCTACAATTTGTTGATTGCTCACGAAATGACATGCAGAAACATGCTTCAATGTAAAATTTACATGAGGAACATCAACAAGACTGTAGTTTGTATGGACATGAGAAATGAAAACAAATTGTACAATTGGAAAAAATAAATAATTTCTCGAATAAAATATCATTACACTTTTTATATATATCTCTAAGCTATCTCTAGTAGCTTAAAATATTTCTAAATAAAACTGCTCGTCCACATTGACACAAGAGAGGGGAAATGGATGGACAGAGGGAAAAAATAGAAAATGGATATGGAGTGAAATTACATGAATGTAATTTCCAACAAATATTTTATGAGATTCTCCCATAATTTTCTTCCATATTCGCATCTTCTCCCTTCTTTCACTTGTACAGTATCAGAGAGCTAGAGATAGATAGGCATAAAAATGACTATGAGTCAGCCATGGGAAAGAGAGATGAGATGAAAGATGAATGTGATTACTTATTATGCATGCATATTAAGGGAGGAAGAGGAGGAGAGAAAAGACAGACAGACTGGCATATCATAGGGAGATCATAGGGACAGAGATGATGGAAGATGATGAGGAATCTAAATCATGACTGATGGACGGTTCGATAAACGTCGTGCTTATGGAAATGATAATAATTTACTACAGTCTACAGTATCAGTACAACCAAAAGGCAAGTAGGAGATGAAGAAGGAGAGCAATCATGAGCTTTTCTTGTTTTCATTTACTGTCTCTCATATATATGTATACTCCATATATATAAATATATATATATAAAATAGTTTTTGAGACAAGATGAAAAAAATATGGGTTAATTATCCCAACTTGATATAGTTTTTCGCATGATTTTGACCTCCTACTGCTCCGAACACGTCTTCTCATCACCAGCTTCTTTAAAGCTTCTAGCTACTTTTACTGTAATGAATATCAACTCTTTGTCTTCACTCTTGTAAATTACAGCAAGACTTCATTTTCTTTGGGAGCTACACATAAAAATATTCATTTTTCAAACTTCTTTTTTTTATGTAGAAATATAAACAGGATTTATTTTAAAACATTACAATTTACCTTGAAAGTATCAGCACTTTCTTGAAAAATACATTTTGTATTTTACAGAGAGAGAGCATAAGCAAATTCAATAATCGTTCATTTTGTCATTGACAATGTTGGACGAGTCATAAATAAATTGCTAATTGGAGGTAATGGGCCATTTTGTGTGGAGGAATTTAAACAAGAATAGCTGTTTATTTTTATTTTTTATTTTTTTGTCTGGATCAACTATTTTTGAAATGTACAGATAGTGAACGGTATCCTTGTTAAAATGGTTTTGAAAAATTTAAAAGTGTTTTAAATAATTGTACATAAAAATTTACCGTATACAGTTAAAGAATTTTTTTACTGTGATTAATTTGAATACTAAAAAGAAATGTTCTAAATTTTTTTTTTCATGTTTTATGTATTCATAAATGAAATGAGAGAGGAATTATGTTCTGACATGTAATTTTCAATTTATCAAAGACTTTCAAAATTGAAAAAATGAAAAATAGGAGTAAAAAAAGAGATACAAAGATCGGAAGAGACAGAGAGAGAGAGACTTTCAAAAAGTCAAAAAAGTTAAAACGTTGGTCGTGTCAGTTGCCCGTTTTTTTCCATTAAAAAAAAATATTGTAAACTATATAGCAATTGACTGTACATACAAAAATAAAAGAATATAATTTTTTTACCCCTTGCGTCTTTCCATCCCGTAATTCGATGAATTTAAAATGTAAAATAGAGAAAAAGTCGGAGCATAAGGGGTATAATTTTCCGATTTTTCATGTTTTTAGCCTAAAGGGGCTCAAAAAACAATCTGTCCGCATGGCATGTGGTCCACAACACCACAAGAGGGAAGAAGAAGAGAAAGAACAATTCGAGAAAAAAAATGAGCAAGCAAATATATACTTTTTATAAAAATAGAGATACTCATCCACAAATATACATTTTTAACCATTTACCATTCATGATAATGTAATAAATGTACCAAGACAGTCAAAGTCTGGGTGTAATCGTAATTCCATAGAGTTGGATTCAAAGAATATTTTGGGAAAATAATCTTTTTTTTTATATCTCTCCATATTATACACTGTACTGGAGAAGATACATGGAGGGATAGGAAGCCAGTTTAAAAAAAGTTTGAATATTTAAATAGTTATCACTTGACTCTCTCAACACCCTTTTAACCTCCGTCCCGTCTTTCATTCTCATTCTCATTTTTTATTATTTCATTCCAGTTTTTTTTTTAACTCTCATCTCTCTCTCTCTCCATCTCTCTCTCTCACTCACCACAAAAAGATTTTGAGAGGGGGCTCATTCTGTATTCAGCACTCGAGCCCCATAGCCACTCGCCCCGCTTCCTCAACTTTTTAGTTTTGAGACTCATTTCCATATCCAAATTCAAATCCACAAAACAACAACGACTCCGTCTTCACTACCTTTTTCTCTCTCTCTCTCTCTCTCTCATCTCCAGAATAAAAAGTTATGTAATAAAATCAAGGCATTTTTTAAAAACATGTACTACACACAATATAGAGTCAACTTGGTAGGCTATGAATTGAATAGAGAGAGAGAGACAGTGTAGACATATTATGACCACTATTATAATATTAAAAACATTTTTTTGTTGTGGTATGAATATATATTCTCATTTCATTTCCATTCTATTCAAAATTCAGGTAATAACTTTTACCTTTACTTTAAAAAAATAAAATTTAATATATGTACAGTAAAAATGGCTTCTATATTAGAGTACTTGTGGTGGTGCTTATTCTTATGCTTCCCTTCACTTCTCACTGCCGACTAAATAAATTTTCTTTTTACTCTCTCCGGGATGAGAGCGTGCATGAATTAAAATATTAAATGGCCCATCTTTCCATATTATTTCATGTATTTATTTCTTCAACTTAAATCCATGAGAGAATTATTTTGACTTTGGAACAACAAGAAGTACACACACACAAAAAAAAATTAAAACAAGCCAAGCAAGTCATCATTCTCAAACTGTGAAGAGTGAAGATGAAGAATCTTTAGAAAATATTATATAAAAAAATAAATAAAATAAGTTCACTTAAAAATCGTAAAATGAATTTTTACCATAAAAATGTACTTTTTCTTAGTGGTTAATTCTATGAAGAAAAAGTGAATATAGCAAATAAATTAACTGTTTTCTCTCAAGTATAATAAAGACATGGGATTGTAGTATTTGTAATGGATCATTTTTTTATATAATACACTTAAAAAGTTTTAACTATATGATAATTACATGCATTTCTCTGTCTCAAATGAGAGTATACAGAGAGATGGATATTACTAAATATTTGAAAAAGTGAAAAAAACTCCAAATTTTTTTCCCTCTCTCTCTGTCTCTCTCTAGACAAACCGAGAACAGGTTAAGGATGTTAAAAAGCCACCAAGCAGGATGAAGATGAAGAAATGTATGGAGATGAATTGTGAAAGATGTTTTAAAAAAAAGTGGATGACGAAGGAAGAGAGAGAGAGAGAGAGCATTATCATCAAGTTCAATCCGGCACCAGCCAGTAGTTGAATTTTTATTTGCTTTTGCTCTGCCTCTACAGAAACTCTTGCTCTCGTGTGTATTTAACTTGCATATCTTTCTATTACTTGAGTAGTGAAGAAATCTCTCTCCACGTTTTTTTTCACTTGTGTCGTCGTCTTGAAATCATTTTGAAAAATCTAAACTAACAACCAACGATTAGCCTTTCTATTACCTTTTAAAATCGATAGATAATCACAGACTAGGAAAATCAAGTATAAAAAATTAAGTAAAGTTTATACATAAAGTTCAGAGAACAGCCGAAATATCCAAGTCCACTCCACAAGTCCATGGGCTCCACATAATAGAGATACTTGTAGACCGTCATACAAAAAAATTCTCATTTTTTTCAAGTCTCTCTCTCTCTCTTGGTGAAATGGTAACAGAAGAAGATTCACAGAAAAAGATTCACAGTTAAACAGTTAAAGTTAAAGGGACGGACGGATCCGCTCATTATTCAATAGTGACTGACGAGTGTGTATTTTTTTAGAAATAGAAATTTTGTAGTGAATAAAAAGAATTGACTTTTGCTCCTTTTTTTATTTGCTCAAAGAAAGAGGCAAGAAAATTCTTGTAGTTTGGTAATGTAAACTACAAGGGAAAGCAGTAGACTCGCCAGTGGCCCATTAATAAGAAAAACTTTTGGCTCCGTCCATTTACCGTCTGGGGCGTTTTTCTTATCTTTTTCTTTACTCTACAGTCATCAAGCAAAAACTCGAGACAAAAATCTTATGGTAATACATGTAAAATATTGTATTCTCTCACATTCTAATATCTACAATATACAGACAGAGAGAGAGACTCTCAATCTTGGTTAATTTGCTGCGACGAAAAAAGAGCAAAGGTGGAGTCTTAAGAGCATCGTCAGCACCCACAAAAAAAAATTTCCCTAAAATGAGAGATACATAAAGTTAATGTTTTGGCTATATGTGCATGAAAGCCATATTATAGTTTTTACTCCAATTCCTCTTCTTCCTCTTTTTTTTATACTGACCCAAAGGTTCATCCAAAAAAAAGTTGGTCTCTGTACGAGTACACTACACGTACGAGTAGACATAAAAAAAAATTTCATGGAAACCAATCAATCACAGGGAATGTGAATCACAGATGAGATTTCCGTTTACAAGAGAAAAAGAGAAGAGGCGGACAAGAGGAGCATCAGAGAGTTGATGGTGATTCAACATTAACATCCATCTGCATTGCCTTTGCCTCTATCTCTACACATAGACTATACTGAACTGGATATATTTCCAGGGATATACAGTAGATCAGTCATGCAGCCTTTACCTTTTTTTCTATAAGGCCACAGAGAGAGAGAGAGAGGATTGAAGAATAAATGAGAGTTTTTTTTTCATAAAATGGGAAAAAAGATCAAAAGAGTATTGGAGAGTCGAGAGTTGAAGTAAAAAAGTAAGAGAGAGAGAGAGAGGAGGGGGGGGGGATATGGAGACTAGAAGATTGTAAACTGAAATTCAAACTGAGGGAAGGGTAAGAAGATACTTTGCATGCCTCCAAGTACATACAAAGTCCGATTATCTCCATTTGAGTTTCGGTCAGCCTGTCTCTTTTATGTGTACTATGAGGACTACTCTCTCTGTACATGCCAGTTTGGGACATTTGTTCTTCTCAGGTTCTTTGAGTTTGAAACAACTTAATATGATTTGAATTCCCCAACTCTCTCTCTCTCTCTCTCTGTGCTTGTGATTTCTTCATAGGAGAGATATTTGACTATTTGTGTAGAAAATAGAAAGAGTATATTTTGGACTATTTGATGATCTCTAATAGAATTCCATTCCCTGTCCCTGTACCCCCATAGAACAGTCTAATGTTATAAGTAAAGGGAATATGTTTGCTTTGAATATTCAACAGAGACATACGATCCGAGAGAGACCAAGATGAAGGAAACGAAGGACAGAGGAGAAGGAGGAATCAGGATTAAAAGGGATGAAAGGGAAAATGGGATATTTTCCATGTATTTTTTAACAACAAACAACCACACTAAACCTCTCTCTCTCTCTGTCTATACCCTACATTTTAGTATATATTTACTGTGTTAAAAAAAGAGTAAATTTAGTTTCTCTATTCGAGGAATACAACGACAGGCTTAAACATAAGGGGTACACTCATACACATATCTTATAATGTATAGGTACTTGTACATTATATAATGTAGAAAAAGATGGAGATGAAAAAACTTGCCAAATCATCTAAAAAAATTTTGGGGGGGAAATGTAGGGGGGAGGAGGAGGAGAAAAATAGGGAACCTTTTTTTTCATTTTGGTTGCGTGCGGTCAAGGCCTTTTGCCTTTTTTTTGTATGTAATACATATAATCACCAACTTTGTGTGTACTTGTATATATATATAACACATTTTTACCTAGTTATATATTATATAAGTAATCATAGCTCATCCTCTATAACTTTCTTCTGTTTTGTGTAAATGTTTCAGTCAAAATGTTGAATCTTTTGGCTGGAGTGAAACTGAGACTGAGAAACTATTATGTTTTATCTTTTACCCCAAAAATTTTTATACCACGCAATACTCTCTACTGTATTATATTGCTCATATTCAAGAGAGAGAAAAAAACTCATTGCATATAACCAAGTGTGTTAATGTACACAGATTTTGTCTTACATTAGAAAATTTTTTTGACAAGAGAGAATTATAAAGGTTTTTTTTTAAAAAAAAAGAGTAGTACAAGTTCATGTCTAAAAAAATTGTGTTTACTTATGTACAGTTGTTGATCTATTCGTCAAAAAAAAAATGTTTTACCCAAAAATACCCAGTCTGAAGAAGTATATCTATATATTTTCGGAGATATAGGATGGGGGCCAAAAAATGTAAGATTTTGAGGCTGTAAAAGTCTAAGCATTTACATTTTCTTGTTGTGTATCTTGCGTATATATTATATTGTACAAGGATGGATGGAGAGAAGTAAAAAAAGGCAGGTTGCAGGTTAAATTCATTATATAAGGTACCATGTCTACTTGTACAATGTCCTTCATATAAAAGTAAAGGCTCTCATGTTATAGAGAGAGTACAAGTTTAAACATAAAAGTGAATGTACCAAGGTATTTGTTTTCCCGAACCCAATTCGGCTATCTTGTGTGTATATAAATAAGTTTATTATATATATACATATACATAACCAACTGTTCAAGGTACTTCCTCTGTTTTCTTGTAAATTCCAAATTTTCTAAGCTTCATTTCTTATTTATTATGTAATGCTCAATCTGCTATCTTTGTATTTATGTCTGTCCAGATATATTGCATCCTTTTTCTGATCCTACATGCTCATATAGAATATAGTTAGTTATATATAAATATTAAGGAAAAAAAGTTTATTTAAAACGAAAGACTACTGTCTACCCAAATATGACAAGATAGTACATTTTCATACATGAAAAAAGAGTCTGTCTAAAATAGACAGGAGGAGGATTGGATAATTGAGATTTTTATTTTTCTAAAGAATTTTAGTCATAGAACATATTTACTATGTCTACTGTATAATGATAGACTCTCTCTCTCTCTTTGTGTGTATAGTGTTTTTTGATTTAATAGACTGATTGAAAGGGATTAAGACTTTAGGACCTTTGGCAGTTTTCATGGCTCCTGCTATTTTCTTATTATTAAAATTTATTGTAATATATCTCTCACACACAAGTTAAATTATTTCCCCTCTCTCTCTCTCTTTGGTTTTCAGGTGTTTATTACACGTTGCCATACTTAAATCAATTTCAAAATTGACTGTTGACTGTAGACAATATTTTTAAAATTTTACACTGTACAAAAATATTATTAAAGTTTTTCTCATCTCATTCTTTGGCCTGGCCATTGATTGGAGAGATTGAAAAATAAAAGGAGGAGATGGAAAAAAATATGAGGCTTTTTTTCTTGATCAAGTTCTTTTTATCTTAAGAAGAGAAAAAAACAAGATGAACATCACGCAATCATTTTTAGTAGAGCTTTATAGACACAGGAGCAAAAATGTTTTGTGGGGTTTAATCACAAAACAACTCAGCAGCAGCTCTGGGGATGTAGAGATATGTACAACTAAATTCACACAATTCAATATTCAATCAAAAAAGACTACCTATTAAATTGAATCAAGCTGTCGATAAACCAGACAGCCTATCAAATTACTATGTGTTACATAATCATCAACTCCTTCACTTTACATTCCCTCCCTCTCTCTCTCTCTCTCTTTAACTTTTACTTTACATATTCAATGAAGTTATTAACTTTTTTTTCTCTCTTTTATTTTTCATCTCACTTTTTATGCTTGTCTTCTAGTAGTGAGTCTACAGATTATGAGTTTGTTGATTTGTGATTTAAATTTGAGAGTACATTTTTGTTAAATATGATTTATAATTTTATGTTGTAATTTACTAACATGTCATCAATAAAAAAAATTGGATAAGCAATCAAGTTGAAAATATTGTTTATGACTGTCATAAATAATTATGAGAAAAATATTATTTTAAGTGTACGCACCTACAATTTTTGTTTATACGTTTAAAGTCTATTATTTTTTAAATTATTAATTTACTCAAAGATTATGTACACCTGTAATTTTATAATAGTAAGGTAAAATGATATATCTGTACTGATGACCTGATGACATTTAATTGTGAAATTTTAATTCTACTGTATTAAAATCACCTGATTTTAATTAATTCAAAAAGTGTTTGTCAAAATAATAATAAATAATTGATTTAGATTAATTAATTAAGAATTAAATTGCCCTCAAGGAAATTCTTCTTTCATTTCATTCATTTTTCTTACAAGATTACAGATTACAACTCATAAGATTGAATTAAGGGTGTAGTCATTTTTAACTGTCGAAATTTTTTTTTTAATCAAAGTTCAAACTTATCTTTTTTCTGTCTCTTTTCTTTCATTTAATTTAAAATAGACTTGACAGTTATTTTTCAAATCATAATTTGTTATCTAAATATTTGTCTAGTTAGGTATTAGTGTTGATTTTTGGTATTGATAGAAAATAAATATTTTGCAATTTATTTTTAAATCAACAAATCCCTTAATTTGAACTCAACCACTGAGATGAGTTTTTTTAAATATTTATTTAACTAATTTCAACATAAAAAAATGAACATTTCAACTAAAAAATCAAAATCAATGAGTGGCTACTTAGATAACTACGTGATATTTGTCATTTTATTTTTAATCATTTTTTATAGAAAAATTAATCTCTAAAGATAATTTCATTTATTTGATTAGAAAAATATTTAATTTACCTTTTTATTCTTGCCATCAAAGAATCCTTTTCATAGAATTTATTTCATCACATGACACTACAACTAATCTTTATCAAGAAGCTAAAGTTAAGTGTAAATTTTAAATATTTTGTTTGTACTTTTACAGGTCTTTGGGTACAGGTAACTAAAATAGAGAACTAGAATGGAGTATCCTTTACAATGTTGAGAATTGAGAGAGAGAGACAAGACAATTGAGAACATGACTTTAATTTTCTCGTATTATTTTTTATCTAATCTGAATTCTATTTGAGCGTCAAATCTGTCACCATCATCATCATCATCCTCATCCTGGCCCCATGAACGTCAACAGAGAGAGAGAGACGGTCGTTTGGAGACAAAAAAAATCTTTTACGTCTAGTCTAATCTACGACAACTTTTTTATATACTTGCCGTTACATATACACATATATTAAATGTACATACGCCTCCAAAAGGTACAGAAAGATCTAAAGTTTGTCTCATTGAGAAGAAAAAATTTCATCTCTAAAAAAAGGATTAAAAAATCCACCACAAAAATAAACATCTCTCTCTACTTGAAAACCATCATGAAAAAAATTCTATATTTTAATATTGTTAATTATTATTAAAATAAAATAAATATTTATAAAATATAAAATTTTTGTACATTTAGCTACACGCCTCTCTCTACAATTGTAGTACTTTATCATTGGGATAAGAAGGAGGCTGAGAAAGAAAAATAAAAGTGAATTTAAAATCTGTGAGGGCCTCGAGTCATATCAGTAATTTAGATGATCTCGTCTCATCATTATTTACATATGGAAATGGTACAACAACAACGTGATGGACACAAGGCAACTATGGAGATGAGATGAAGTGAGAGAGAGAGAGAGGGACCATTCCAAAGTGGAGATAGAGATAGTTGGATGGATTTGGAAACAAAAACGAAAGGCACAAGGTAGGGTCTTTTAGGGTGGGTCATGTCATGCATGATGGCTATTATTTTCCACACACAGTCAGTGCCACCGCCAGTGTATGAGAAGAGTGGAGGTACTTGTATAAGTACCTCTCTTCCCTATGCGTGCCTCTACTTAATGTCTACAAAGTAGTGCATAAATTGCTTATCCTCTTTATGCATATGCATCAATCTTCTGACCCTCCACTCACACAAAATCTCCCCACAACTCCAACCATGGACAAGAAGGAAGCTATTCGTATTCATATTTCTCTCTCTCTCTCTCTCTGTCTGTACCCTTCAAAAAGAGATTTCCTAGTTTGTTACGACTAAACAGAAAGAGAGAGAGAGACTTGTGTTATTCCCTATATTTCACATTATTAGGGAAAAAGTTAAGGGCCAAGGGTGTTTGTGTTGTGTGTGTGTGTGTGGGAGTATATGGAGAGACTGTCATCATATCAGAGTACAAATATACAATTTTTACTCTATCTTTCAACCCAGTGAGATTGCCGATATGAGTTGTGCCTATCCAATACATTTGTCCAAATGTTATATCTCTAGTTCTAGCTCTTTTGCTATCTACAAGACTGCCATGGGGGAATGCATAAAGTTGTAGTGACATGAACATAAAATCATCCCTGTAGATGAATGCATTACATTTAAATATGGGGTAGAGACCATAAGAGCAGCAGGAGTCCCTAAAAACCTGAATATTTCAGTGGATTCACCCCCAAAATTTCAAATAAGAAAATTTCTCTCTCTCTCTCCTACAATATGAGCCATTAACTTGCCATTCCCCATTCAAAATATTCCTAGTCACTGCCATTGCCACGGCCACAAGAAGAAAAAAACCATCGTCATTTCTCTATTCCAGAAATTTTGTACTTCTAAACAAAAATGTAATTCAATGCTCTGTACTCTGTCTCTGTATTATTTTTTGTGTATATTCTAATGCTCCACTTTTATAATTTACAAAAATTATTTTATCCCCAAAAATTTCTATAGTACAGGCAGGACAAACAAAACTCTATACATAAATTTCCACCCACTCGAGTTGATTTACAGGAGAGAGAGAGATGGGTTGCATGATTTTTGTATAGAAATGTGCTATAGAAATTGAGATTTTTGTGATTGGAGATTCACATGTGATTTCCTCATGTGATGTACAGATATAAAAATAAGTTATAAAAGTACCTTTGAGGTTCTATCAAAAAAACAACTAGATTGTACATATGAGGGTTGGAGAGTATAAGTGCCCATACATTTGAAAAAGTTCAAGTTAAGGGTCCCCTATTCTCCTCCTTCCTCCTCCTCCGCCGCCTCCATTTCCATTGATTTGAATAGAAAATTTTTGGGGATGGAGATATACAGAGAGTGGACTGGTTTGTATTGACAATAGAAAATAGAATCACCCACGCTCAACTAAAATAAAATAAAGGAAGGTATGGCTCTCTCAATGACTTGGGTAAACTCAAACACTCCAATTCTATCACAATCTCTCTCTCTCTTTCTGTTTCACATTTTCATTACTCTCCGCATCCTTCGAATCTTTGAGAGTTTTCAATTGTGCAAGAGAGAGAGAGAGAGAGAGAGAGAGAGAGAGAGAGAGAGAGAGAGAGAGAATAGATTTTTGTATATTTTTACCTTAAAACTTTTGTATTTTATTCAACACAAAATTATTTCTACACTATTATTCATTTTCACCTCTGCCTTGTATAATGTTGGCTCTGCCACGTTCCGCTTTTAAAATTATCAAAAGCTAATGTGGAAGGCATACGAAGGCAAAAATTCTCTCTCTCTCTTGAAATTCAGTTTCCCTGGGAAATTTCATAATAGCCATGAATAATTGGTCTCCAAAAAAAATTGACAAGTCCTCAAAAAAAAAGTTTCTTTAGCTGTACAGACATGCAATCAAGCTTTAAAATGTTTTTTTTGTATGAAAATTGTATTAATTTTCTTTTGTTCTTTATGAAAGATGAAGAGAGCATGAAATTTAATAAAATGATTTTTTTTGTTTATGATCTCACCATTTAAAAAATAGAATTGTCTTTTGTGCAATTTCTATTTTTTTCCCTTTTAAGTGTGGCAATTTCGTTTTTGTTCATGTACATGAAAGTTGGAAGGATGAAAAGGGAGCTAAAATTTAAATAATTTTTGGAAATGAAATTTTTTTTTCTCTTACCACGAAAATCTCTGGGCCCATCCTCCTCCTCATCTGAAGAGTCATGATGTGGGGAGTCGCTAGCAGGTGAAGCGACGGCGGGTAGGACAAGCCGGGAGAGCAGCATTGGATTGCCAGGTGAATTGTTACTATTGGGAAGATGAGCTGCGGGAATGTTGGTAGAGAGTCGGGTCATTTTACCGCCTGGTATCCGAGTACTACCCAGCCCACCATTCTGGCGGACGTGATGATGATGATGATGATCTATGACTCTTTTCATGCCCCCGACGGAAAAATCCAAAGGTTCTTCACCGGGTCGACCGAAAACAACCATCAGATTGCCCTCAAGACACTTCAATTCCTCTCGTCAGGTATTCAACAACACTGACTCACCTCCCCCCTTTTATTTTTATTTTTTTGGTTTTTAATTAAGGGCTAAAAAATGTAGCCGGATGTACAGATTCAACTTTTTTGCACACAATTTCTTCATACAAAAAGTCTCACTCTGTCACTCTCAATGTTTGTTTTGCATTATTTTATATAAAATAATTCTCAACTTGATTGTTTTGTCAATTAGCCAGTTAAATCACTTTGGTCAAACTTTACCCGTTTTAAATAAAAGAAGAGTCAAATTTCAGTTTTCAGTCTCCCACACTGAAAATGGAATGAGAGTGACAGGGAATGGGAAAAGATTTTGTTCCCGCTTTTTTAAAACTTTTTTTGTTATTATTATAATTCCAATAACTCAAATGCACTTTTATTCTTCGTTACTCTCATTAAATAAACAATTCCAGTTAAATTCAAGTTTTGTATGCTCTTTAGAATTCTCACAAGTGAAAACAAGTCAACATTTCCACGAAAATTAATACAAAAAAATTATTGTATTTTAAACACTTTTTTTACAACGAGAGAGAGAGAACATAACTTTGTTCACAATTTTTTGTTAAAATTAAGACAGGTACTCGAAATTATTCTTCCAAAAACAAAAAAATTGTTTTTTTCTTGTTTTTTTATCAAAAACTGAAAAGTACCTGAGTTGAAAATATTCGACTGATGAATTTGAACAAAAAAAATTGTAACTAGTATCCCAAAATGTAAATCCTTTAATTGTTTCAATTTTCAAAAAAAATTGACAAAATATTTTGAGTTCACTTATTTTTCACCACTTATTAAAAAAAACTTTGTGATTTTAGAATGATTGCACTGAGATGACAATTGTTAAAAAAGTATTGACAGGTGAATTATAATTGTTGTGTATAAAATCCTTTGAAAAAAGGGGGAAAAGTCACTCAAGTTGAAGCCGGTAGAAAAAAAGAAGTGAGAGGGGACACTATTACGTGTTGGGGTAATGTCAGAAGAGAAATATTAGAATAGAATTTTGATGCCTAAAATCCAGACAATGTTTGATAATAGACGAAGAGATTGAGGGACAAAATTTTAAAGAAAGGGGAATAAAATAATGGAGATGTGGTTAAAGATGATTAAAAAATTGGATTGAAGAGTGGAGGCAATGGAAAATTGATGGTGAAGAAATGGAGAGATGGTTTTGGATTAGTTTGGTGAATGATAATATTGAGACTGTAGAATTTCAATGTTTGGTATTTCGGAGGAAACGGACTGACATGACAGTTGCATGGTCAGGTCACATTTCTCAAGTGTTGAGATCGGAAGGAGAGCAAGCGAGAAGATGATAGGGACACACACACACGAGAGAAATAATGCCTTGCAAACTGTGGCCAGACTAAAATTCAACTGACCATCGGGTGGGCGCAAACGCTCTTCTCCTTCTTCTATTTCTCTATCAGACTTTACTAGTCACTATCCGTAGTCTCTCTGTGTAATCGTGAGCATGAAAACTTTTGCCTTGGCTTTTTTCCTTCTCTCTCTCTCTCTCTCTACTCCACTACACAGAGCGTAGACTGTGTAGTGCAGGGTGGCATAAATGAATCGGGAGGCAGATGTGGGAGTACTTGCTTTTTTGGGATCATTCATAATGCTATGCATCCAACTACACTACAGGCAGGAAGGCAGGTACGCTCTAACAACAATCCCTTCAATACACACACACAGACTTGTTCCTTCTTTTTACTATTATCAAGTCTACCTTTCTCAGTTACACTCTATTAAAATGGTTTTTTATACAAAAATTTAAATTGTGAATAAATTCTACATTTTTATTTGTCAAGTTTCACTAAATTTTTACTCAAAAATTTCAAGTAGAATTTTGCAATTTAATTATGATTATAATAAATGTAATAATTGTTTTTTTTAAATTAATATTTTTGTCTTTGACTTAAATAAAATTAACAAAGTAGAAAATGAGAACATGATATTGACATGCCCAAATTAACTTGAGGAGAGTAGGATTTTAAAGGTTATTTAGTGGAATGGAAAACAAATTGACTGTTTAGTTTACTTATTTGTATTTTGACATTTTTTGTTGGTTTTAAGAAAGCCAGAGAAGAAAAAGAAAAAAAAGGTTGTCTCAAACAGAAACAGAAGGAAATGATTCTACAACATGTGACCATTTTATATTTGGTCACTTGACATTTGGACACCACATAATTGGTCACCATTAAAACTGGTCACACGACATTTGGACACCAATGTAATTTGGACACTTTAAAATTGGACACTTTATATTTATCTTAATGATCTT